>JAVGWX010000019.1:6467640-6757640 GCA_036924085.1 Ariolimax columbianus | reverse complement strand
AATAGTGCATTCCAACTCTACGAAAAGGTCAAATGCCACTCTAACCACATCCCCCCATATCCCATCCCCCCAAAAAAACAAAAACAAAACAAACAACAAAGAAAAAAACTCAAACTGCCTAACTTTACAATTTTTTCGCAAACTGAAATGAAGGAATCGATCATTTACGATGGATGATCTTCAATCTCGTTTCCCTACAATAGTGTAGTGAACCAGGGATGTGTTCTATCGCCAACCATCTTTGGATCTTCTTCTCCATTCTCTTATTGTACGTTTATGGCACGTCTATTAAGGGTGTTTAGCTGCACACCAGGTCAGATGGGTGGATCTGTAACCTGTTTCGACTGTATGCAAGGACCAATATGGAACGGTGCACACAAGGGAAATGCTATTTGCAGATGATGCGGTTTAATGACTAATAGACTAATAGTAATGCCTCTCTTCAGAGAGTGGGATACATATATCGTCTATGGAAAGCTGGCCATGCAAGTTAATTGAATCGGCCGTCCCACACTGGGATTCAATGACGTATGCACAAGAGGAACATGGCGTCATGCGACATCCCATCTGAGGGCTAACAATCAAGTGATTAAGGTATTTGGAGACACTTAGTTTGAGTGGGCATACTGGCTGTCGGACGCTCGAAGAGGTCTTCTGGCTGCAAGGAAAAGCGAACCACTGAAGAAATCCAGGAACAGCCAACAAAGTCAGCCTCCTCGGCATGTTTGTACGATCTGTGGCAGAGACTGCTACTCGCAGATCGGCATCTACAGCCATAGCAGGAGTTATCAAAATACAGGAGCCAGCTGGACACAACTCACAACACGCCCATAGTCTGCAGAGACTGCGACACCTATGATGATGATGGTAACTTTAGTAGAACCATCAATCTAAGGGTGAGACAGGAGATGACTCTTATGATAATAAGATAACATAACATATAACCACCTAACATTAACTAATGCGTACACAACAACAATCAACTCCCGTGGTAAGTAGGTCACGTTGAATAAAGGAGGCTGTGTCAATAACTGGTGGAAATAAATAACCTTTTCTAAAGTAACCATAGTGCAATTTAGTACCGGTATTTGGTCTATGTACGATGTTCTTTAGTTCTACTAGATCAAGCGGCTACATTCGATTTATTTTTTGGGGTGACTGTGTCTGTTAACCGGCCTCTACAATGACACTAACGTGAGATGTGATGATATTATACATCAAACAGGGAACACAGCGTAGTATAAACTGTCAACAATACATCACAACAAACAAAAACATGATATAAATGTAGATCAAAATAAATAAGTCCAACATACTGCATACAAAAAGTAACTAATTGGGCTTACTGTTTTTTTTTGTGTGGAAGTAATAGATGTAGATGATACTTGCTGTGATGATACCGATGATAGCCAGGATTCCAAATGCAATTTCTAATATTAACGATGTGCTTCCAGGAAGTACTAATAAAATAGACAGACGCAAATCCAAACATATAAATCGAATTTGTTAGTACATTCACGCATATAGTGAACATAACATATTTTAGTTTCATCTTAGCAAAAGTATATGGCTAATGAAATGTCGTTAATTAATTGAAAGCATTAAGTTTAGTTTTATGAAGATAATCTGCAGAGAGATATTAAAAAGAATAGATAAGGAAAATAACTGGATGTCTTGCTTTAGACTCGTACTTTGGATCATCTCAAGGCAACCAAATACATTGACATACTCACAAAACGATTTTAGTCATCTGTAATCAGGACTATCTGGCTTTCATTTCTTTTGCCTGTCACCATTTCTTCAACTGCAGCACTCAGCCTCCGCTTGAAATTGCGTATTTTCCAGTTGCCACTGATAGTGTTGTTTTTCTACCATTTGGTAGGCTCAGGAATACCCCTGCCCCTCCGTTCTGTGTTGTATTTGTTACGGAACCGTCGGTGTATGCATGGGTCCAGTCCATGCTTGGGTAGTTTTCCGTAATGAAACTCAGGGTAGCATCTCTTCTTTCTTTTTCAGACTGGCAGTTTTTGTTTCTTATACCTGGTATATTTTCTACGACCTCTGGAAATGTATGCTGCCTCCAGGTAGGTTTTCGTACAGTAGGAATGGGCTTTGGTGTGGTTAGTGCGTTCATAGGGTCTTCTTGCCTCTTTGCTTTGGCTATTTCTGCAAAGTTTCTTCGCTTTAGCTTCCCATTTCCGAAATTGTTTAGTAGCTGGTGCATTGGATGGTCAGTCAGTCTTTTGAGTTTCTCTGATTGCAGCTGGGCTCTGCAGTTTCTTCTGTCGGCAATGGATTGCAGTTTTGTAATCTTTTCAAGTTCTACAATTGGCGTTGACTTAATGCCTCCTGTTATAACTCTCATGGCTTGGTTTTGGAGTTTGCTAACTTTATCGAAGTTCGCCTTTGCTGCTGTTGTCCATGCCGCAATGTCATACTCGAGAACTGGTCTCACTCTTCCAGTGTACAGTTTCTTTAGTATGCTTTCGTCTGCTGCCCAGCTTGTGCCAGCAAGTTTCCTCATGATTGTCATTCTTTCTCTGGCTCTCATTCGGTTTCTCTCGATCTGACTTTTCCATGTCATGCGCCGATCAAATGTGACTCCCAGATAGTTTGGGTTGTCGTTTGGCTGAAAGTATTTGCCGTTTAGATATAATTTGGTGTTTTGGGGTTTGATTGATAAATAGAATATTGTACATGTGGTTTTGTCCTCGTTTATTTTTACCAGCCATGAGTTCGCCCACTCTTCCAGCGATGTTATGGCCTACTGCATCCGATTTCTTGCTATGGTGAGATTCTTTTCAGAGGTCCAGATAGCCAGGTCGTCTGCAAACATTGAGCTATGAACTCTTATTTGTATATTCTCTATAATATCATTTATATACACCAGGAAGAGCGTGGGTGACAGTACTCCCCCTTGGGGTACTCCCTGCTCAAGTATCACCTTATTGCTTATGTGCCCTTATACTTGGACTCTGACCGTTCTGTTTTTGAGGTAGTGGTTGATCCACTTGTACATTTTCCCACAAACATCACTTCTTCTTAGCTTGACTCTCAGTCCATCTTTCCAGACTTTGTCAAATGCCTTTTCCAGGTCCACCCAAACCGCTACTGTGTGTTTCTGTTCCTGGTAGGCATATTCTATTTCCTGGGCTATGAGGATGACCTGATCCTCAGTGGATCTGTGCTGTCTAAAGCCTGCTTGCTGTGGAATTAGTATTCGTTTTTCTTCCAGATGCCACATCAGTCTGGTGTTTAACATACGTTCCATCAGTTTGCCGACACATCTCAGTAAGCTGATAGGTTTGTATCCATTTGGATCTGTTTTGTGTTTTCCTTTCTTTGGTAATGGTACAAGTACTGCGTCTTTCCATGCCTGGGGTACAATACCCCTTTTCCAGCTTTGGTTCAGGACTGATAGCAGTTTCCTCTTTGATTTTTTGCCCAGCCCCATCAGCATTTCGTTTGTTATCCCGTCTTTTCCGGGAGAATTCCTTTTCTTTAATGTTTTCATGGCCTCTTCCATTTCGCTCATTGTTAGTTTTGCCATCATATGCTCTTCTGGTGCCACATTGATGTTGTCGTGCCCCTTTTGCTCTTCATTAATGTCCGTATGCCTATCTGCAGGGACATCTATGGTGTTCGCTTTGGCATAGTGTTCCACAAAGGCGCTTTCGGCTTTTTTTCCAGTGAGCAAGTTTTTACCCTGCTTGATGGTAATTTGTTTGTTTGACGGAGTTTCGTCGTTCATGGCTCTGATTAACTTCCATAGTTTGTTCCCTTTTTTGTCTAAGTTGAGACTTTCTGTTTTGTTTTTCCAGCTTTCTCTTGCTGTTTGGTTTAGAGTGTATTTGTATTTCGCCGTGGCGGCTTTGAGGGCTTTGTGTTTAACCTTTAAAAAACGATTTCCTTTTACAGCAATTACTATGTCTCTGGCATAAATGAATTCCACTCCCAATGTGTCCATAAGTTGGTAGTTAGTATATGCTTTATAATGATGCAATTTGTGCCAGGATGTGTTCCACCAAATCCCCCTCTCCCCCCACACCTCCCAAAGTGACATGGAACTGCCTATTTTGGAAAAGAAATTTGATGGGCTGGTGAGGCACAAGTAATTTGTCATGGAATATAGCATTGCCAGCGGTTGCTGGTAGCTTATAAGGCCATATACCGCTCTTAGATCAGTAAAACGGCACTCATTTGACTGCGATCTGCTTGCGTTCCTAACTGTCATCGATTTGTTGTGTTAGGTTAATAATCTGACTGCAACATACCTTAGCAACCTGACAACTGATAGCTCCTTAATACGCTTGTTTTTCCAGATAAATGTATGGTTCGGGATCATTCTTTCAAAAGCCATATACACACGGCATAGTAATGAAACTGGTCGGAAATGCATGGGTTCTGTTGGTTATGGTTTTATAAGCGCAGACACGTGAGATTTCCATAAGATTTTAAGGTTTTGTATAGATTCGATGCATGTGTTAAAATACGTTAGTATCAATTTGATAGAGGTCTGTCGGGTTCACAGTTTTTAATAGGTTATGTCAAATCATTAGCTGCTTGACCCGTTCAGTAGTTATGAATGGACTATTTTTCTGAGGGTAATTTGCATTCGGCACTACGTGAGTGAAACGACACGAAGGGGAGTCCACATCTGACAAGTGCACACAGCTACTAGTGGAAAAGGCGGAAGATCGACCTGCGCGACAACGACTCTGAAAGCGGGAGCTGGAAACGCCTGGTATCGGGCAAAGGGCGTACCAGAGACTGTAGTTGGTAAGCGGCCAGAACAACGTTTAGAAAGCAATGGCAAACTACTGGATGTAACATGCCAAGAAACTGATGACAGTTGAGAGAAACGAAACTCAAAGATCTGATGGTGAGGCCCTCAGGCCAAGCAGATCATCGACGCCAACTGGAGAAGATGCGGAGTCAGTACAAGTAATGGAGATGACGGCCTAAAGCCTCACTGCATTACAGTGGGAAACTCTGAAATGGGACTAAAAACAAAACTAAGAATAGGCACCTGGAAAGTCCGAAGCCTATACCAGGACAAGTTGTTAATGATTGGAAAAGAAATAGAGAGAACCAAGATAGAGATTATTGGAGTCTCTGAACACAGATGGGCCGGTCAGGGACACTGTATCAGCTCTTCAGGAGACACATTCATATACTCTGGGATGGACAAGGGTGGAAAACATTGGTCGGCTTTATTTTGTCAAAGCAGACGGCACCTTTACTACTCGCATACAATTCAGTCAACGACCGAATAATTGTAATCAGACTAAACAAAAAGACAAGAAATTTAACAATAATTCAAGTGTATGCACCAACATTAGCAGCTGCCGATTGCGAAATGGATGATTTATATAACACTTTGCAAGAAATGATGGAAACAGTTGACAAAAGAGATAACTTGATTATCATTGGCGATTTTAATGCAAAAATCGGAGAGGAAAGAGCCGAAGAGGAGAGAAGTGTTCGATGAACTTTTGGTTTGGGACACAGAAATGAGGGAGAAGAAAAACTGGTTGAATTCTACACGGAAAACAACCTGTCCATTGCCAACACCTTATTCAAACAACATCCTCGAAGACTGTACACGTGGACCTCCCCCGATGGCAACAGCAGAAATCAAATAGATTACATCCTGGTGCAACAAGGATGGTGATCAAATGTGCTGGGAACAAAAACGCTGCCAGGAGCAGACTGCGATACGGACCGTGAATTACTGTTTGCAGTTTTCAAAACAAGACTACATAGGATCAACAAAGGTTGCCAGCCAATACGCTTCGAAGTAACAGCAATACCTACTGGAAAACACATTTGAGGCGTTGCTTGTGGTACAGGAAGAGATGACATCTGAGGAGTTGACATCGCATGCGACGGATATTTGAATCTGGACGACGAAAGAAATGACTCCCACGATTTCGCACAAGAAACAGAGCTAAATAACCGATGAAACACATAAACGTATTGAAGAAAGGCAACAATTAATACCAATGGGAAGTACGGGGACCAATACATCATGTAAAAACTGCGCAAGAAAAGTTCGAAGAAAATTACGAAAAGATAAAAGAAAATACATATTGGTAACGTGTAAGGATATAGAAAACATACAGCAACAAGGCAGAGAGAGAGATGCCTTTAAGGCAATAAGAACACTGACAAGGGAGTTCCGTCGGGTACCACATGTCATAAATGACAAAGAGGATAACACATTAACAGAAACCAAAGACATACTGAACAGATGGAGAGAGTACTGCAGAACCATGTATGGAGATAGCACAAAGCGCTGAGTTGCCATCATACCAAATGATGAGAAAAAAACCTGAAAAAAAACAGCGTAAGAAGTACGCTCGGCAATTAAAAGCCTGAAAAAGGGAAAGTCCCCAGGATGTGATGACATCCCAACAGAGCTAATACAAGCTGTAGGGGTGGCAAGTGCTCGAGTCTATCACAAGATGTGTAATGTGATATTCATCAGGACTGATTCAGACTTTGACTGGCACAAAAAATATGAAATGAATATATTACGAAATTGATGGATTTATTAGCAAAACACACAAAATGGTTAGTAATCAAAAATGTAATTTCTCCAATTTCTACTTTCACATTAAAGCCATATAAAGATCCATACTAATATATAATTGATTTTATGTCATTGGTTAATTATGTGTCTTACAATGTTTTGATTATAGTTTTGTTCAATGTTTATGAATTTTTGTTGTTGAATAAAACGTAGACGTACAATTTTGGCACTTTACATTGAATGTCACAAATTAGCAAAATTATTTACGGTTGAAAGGGTTTCTATTCACTTCTAAGTTTTTCCTACTTTACCCAAATAATAAATTCTTCGAAATAATTACAATTCACTAATATAGTTAAAGAGTTCTTCAGGGTATGGATTAAAATACAGCAGCAAGAATATGTTGATTCCAATTACTTCTAGTATACATATGATTTTAATGATTTTTAAAAACTAAATCATTGAAAAAAAAAAAAAAAAAATGTACGCTCCATTGTTGCACATATGTAAACAATTTTAAAGTTTTTCTGTTACACTTATTCAGGTTGGATCTGGTCGGGTCATCCCGTAACCAGTGATGTCGTTGGGGCACACATGAAGACATCCTCACCATCCCACGCCACCCCTCTCTGTCAAATGCCGCTGCCTGTAAATCTTCTGTGCGGAGACTGGTCCATTCTTCTATGTTGTCCTCCCATTTCATTTTGAGCCGACCTCTTCGTCGTGGAGGATCGTATTTGCAAGACCATTTGATCTCGATATGTGACCGTACCAAGTGAGTTTCCTTCTTTTGACAGTTGCCAAGTGGTCTTCGAAAGGCGCTATTGCTGTTGTAATTCTATCTCGTATTTACTCATTTGTAACTCGATCTTTGTAAGTTTAAAAGTTTTTGGAAACATCTCATCTCAAAAACATGTATCCTTCCTTGAAGGTCAGCTTACTATTTTTTGATAATTCACATCTGGAGTTTAATTTTATATCCATAAATTGTCATTCCCGATAATATAATGCATTACTGTGGTGATCATGTAACGAGCATTGACCTAATTGTATGTCTAATTTAATGTAGTCTTAGTTAAATTACAGTTCTCTAGACATCATTAAAATCAGCAATAAAAATGAGAATGAGTTTTAAGTTATGTAAGATATATTGTTGAAATGGATGTCACTAGTTTGTCTCCACTAATAATATCGGTCGATATGTTTGTCTCTTAGAAAATGTAAATAGCTAGGATACAATTATAGAGACAATCATGTATATTAGCTAGGATACAATCATAGAGACAATAATTTATATTAGCTAGGATACAATCATAGAGACAAACATGTGTATTAGCCAAGATAAAAATCGCAGAGACAATCATGTATATTAGATAGGATACAATCATAGAGACAATCATGCATTTTAGCTAGCTTAAAAACCACATTGGCATTTCATGAAAATAAGGAACCAACTTCAGAACAATGGTTAATTAAGCTACACGAAAATGTACCAGCTGCTGTTGTTTGGGGATATGTAGTGCTTTGAGTTTATTGGCTAGATCTGTATGACAAATTATAAAAAGTAGAAACGAATAAAATACTTTTAGCGAAAATAGAATTTGTAACAATATTTTAAATTTAAATTTGCAATATTTTCTCGTGTATTAAAACATACATCACTAGTTACAATGGGATGTTAATGGTATGTACAAATACTTTGCAACTGGCAATATGTACACCAGGGATAGTTTTTCGGATAGATCAGGATGAAGATAATAATTATCCTTTCTGGATAAAGAATTTGTCCTTGATAAATGAAACAGTTTAAGAACGACACAGACGTGACACGTCATCACAAATATATCATGTTTCAAATATATAATTCACCCCATTAGTGCAATAACCTCCATAATATTCTGCTCTAAATTATAAGTATTAGAAATACACAGTAGCAAACTAGCTTACCTGCTTCTATCATACAGGTGCTGCGTGTGATGGTATCATTCAAAGAGCAGAGTGAATATGATGTTGTCACATTCACTGTGCCAACTTTGTAATATCCGATAAATGTAACACACGGTGCCTCGTTTTGAGCAACAACATTCTCATTTATAGTAATTGTTGGATAACAAGGTTTGGCGCTGTTAGAGCAGCACAACTCGATGTCGTTTTCTGCATTTGCCTGAAAACTGCTGCCACAAGAACCATTTTTCTCTACCGCCAGGGCACCATTGACTTTTAGCTCCAAAGTTGCTTTATTCACATCTGATCAGAGACATGGAGGAAAATATATGGTCACATTTCCCACTTTTTCAAATTTATAAATGTGGATCTATATTATTTAACAAATTTTTTATACTGCTACATAAATGGGTGGTCAGAGTGGTCTGCCTAGGAGTTTTTTGTATGACAACGATAATATTAACACCACTGCTCCACATGTTGTAAGAGGCGACTAACTGTATGAGATGGCATAACATGACCATGGCTAGTTGGTTTGTTAAGGACAGCATAAATGACTCCTACAATTATGTAGGTCTCCTTTTTTCTAATGTGTGGGTCTATACTGTCAGAATGACACATCGGTTAACCACCCTTCGCGGCACTTGTCCCAACGCAGCGGAGTAATACGATGATTGAGCCTTGCCTGTTAGGCTGGAAATTCTCCTCCCAGCCACATCCAGCTCATACCAGAGCTTGGAATTGCACAAAGGCATCAGCCCCTGCAGAAGTACAGTTTGACAAAGACTAAGAGGTACATGAACATCAGAAAAATTGCGATATCCTCATTGTTGGTTTTAGCTTCTTTCATATTAGTCTGAACTGGAACCATTTATTCAAAAATGTAAAAAAGTGGTTAACTGTCACAAGTAAATAATAACCAAAATATAATATATTTTCTCTAAACTATACATATTTTTAGAACATATATAAATCTTCGAAAGCTGAATATACAATTATAAACACTATTTTTTTTTAACAAACAGACTTGTCAAGTAAAGACTAAGTACATTAAAGAATTGACATTAACATTTCATTTTACAAATGAAAATGACATATATACAACGTTTTGATAAAGTATGACTGGACACAAAATTACAAAGAAATAACACAAAAGTACTTCAATCTAGGCACACAAAAAGAACTATTTAATATTTAATAAATGCACGTACTACTAAATAGGAAAAGAGTGTGATATGCTCTTGTAATAGGTTTCATGGACTAAATTAACCATGTTTTTTAAATCATTAATGGTTAAATCTTGCCTGTTGTAATGTAGTAAGTAGCAATATAAGATACAGTGCAAGGGAACAGTTAGGATTCATAGATTATCAATGAAATGTGCAAGTGTTCCTGATAAGCTGAATGGAAATGTACACGACCTATGTTGATAGTGCACAGCGCAAGATGGGTAGGATAACAGAGACAACTGATGAAAAACCAGGTAGATAATCCACATGACTCTGGCAGGCAGATCTTACTGGAGAAGGACAACTCTGATCACATATAACAAATAAAATACATATGTCCAGTAGCTAAAGAGATCATACTTTGGCATAAATGTCCCCAGTGCATGGTGTCAAGTCAAGAATGATGGATTTTGAAGGAGAGGAAGGGGTGACACGACGTGAGAGAAAATAGCTTAGAAATAAAAAGTTAGAAGGAAATCAGATACTTGATTATACTTAACATAACTTAACGTCTTTATACTGGTTTGAAGACCATGCAGAGTCGGTATACAACCAGTTACATTTACATCACCATGCTCTAAAAGCTATGCGCATATCCAGTTTAATCTTAATTGCATTAACTGTCCCTGCCTCCACTACCTCCCTTGGCAATGCATTCCAAGAAGACACACTCTCTGGCTAAAACAATATTTCCTAATATATAATCTATACAATTATGTGAATATGCTATTGGAATTTTCATAACACACTCCAACATAAAGCCCATGTATATAATTGGTGTATGGCTTCAACATCCTCATAATCCAGGTGATCATCTTGAAGGTGGATGTCTCTCCATATGTCGGACTACCTTGACAGGGTTGGTGAGCGTGCGCATCCCAATCATCCAGGGATCTATGCCAGCGAGAATTGTATTACAGTTAGGGCCACCCAAACCGGACAGGTCCTTGGAGAGGGGACATACTAAGAGGTCGAGGAGAAGGTAAAACCCTTTAAGTGGAGCTGCAGAACCCACCGCAAGTGGTACACTGTCTGGGCTAAATCAATCCACCCCTACCTCATGAGTTAAATTGATTCTTAACAATTTCGTTACTGTTGTCTTCTATAAGTCATCCTAATTGATGTTGAAGAGATGCAGGCCAGCGCACATTGCATATCTGTCCCTTTGTGACAACCTCCCAGGTCACATGTATATGCTTCGTTTCTGTCAGGACGTAACGATCCTGGGACGGAGACACTCAAACAATTAATCCATTATTATATCATATCATCAAGATCATCATCATTACACCCTTTCAAACAAGACAACAGTCTGCCCAAGCAACTTTAAGGTGCTGATGACGGATGCAACTAGCCAGGAAGCGCACCACATCAATCAGATTGTCATGCAAATGGGGTATGTATATATTAACAAAACACTATAGCATTCGGCCTGTGATGGACAACCAGGCAGGTGTAGTGCCGGACCCCCTCAAAGTCCCAACCTTAATTACTGTAGTTTCTTCTCGGTTGCCTTGTGGAGCCAGGATGCCCAATAATAAAGCTACTGGGCAGAATACCAGATGCTTCAACTCAAGACAGAACACACAGACTTTCACCTGATGAATTACTACTGCCCGATTGACCGACCTCTGGATCTGGGTACAATCACTAAAAAAAAAACGTGTGTGTAGATGTCAACATTCAATCACAAAGCTGGGGTTACTATCCAATGGACAGGAGAGGAGAGGAATTAAGAAAACTAGCAGGATGACAATGAACTTATCCTGATCGATTATCCAACCGACCTGCTGACCTTCTATTCAAAGGCATGGCATACCACCTCCACACAAGATGTGGCACTACATTCATTAAACATCAAGTGGAACATCACACCAGACCTAGCACTACGTTCACCAAACATCAAGTGGAACATCACACGAGACCTAGCACTACGTTCACCAAACATCAAGTGGAACATCACACCAGACCTAGCACTACGTTCACCAAACATCAAGTGGAACATCACACGAGACCTAGCACTACGTTCACCAAACATCAAGTGGAACATCACACGAGACCTAGCACTACGTTCACCAAACATCAAGTGGAACATCACACGAGACCTAGCACTACGTTCACCAAACATCAAGTGGAACATCACACCAGACCTAGCACTACGTTCACCAAACCTCAAGTGGAACATGACACCAGACCTAGCACTACGTTCACCAAACATCAAGTGGAACATCACACCAGACCTAGCACTACGTTCACCAAACATCAAGTGGAACATGACACCAGACCTAGTACTACGTTCACTAAACATCAAGTGGAACATGACACCAGACCTAGTACTACGTTCACCAAACATCAAGTGGAACATGACACCAGACCTAGTACTACGTTCACCAAACATCAAGTGGAACATGACACCAGACCTAGTACTACGTTCACTAAACATCAAGTGGAACATGACACCAGACCTAGTACTACGTTCACCAAACATCAAGTGGAACATGACACCAGACCTAGTACTACGTTCACCAAAGTGATCACAGGCCCGTTTTTTTAACTGTTGAAAATGAATATGTCAGGGACAGCAGCACACTACCAAGGTGGAACTACAAAAAGGCAGACTGGAAAATGTACCAGCATCGTACCAGCATACTAGTTAAAGATCTAAATGTAGACAGAAATATAGATACGATAGTTGACAAGTTCAACAGACAAATACTACATGCTGCCCATGAAACAATACCTATGGCATTGTCTTTAGCTAAGAAATCTGCAAAGTGATCAGTTGCCTGTTCACTTGTGATGTTGTTCCAATCTTTATTTCGTGCACACCGTGTGTTTCCCCCTGCACCTTTGCCATTTAGTTGTTTTACCAACTTCCACATTATCGAGGTGCCCTTTCAAAGTGCAGGGACTGGCTTTCTACTTCTAGCTTTTCCTCCTGACTTGCAGCTTAGCCCTTCGGAATTTGCCTTTGGCATGTTGAAAATGTTGGTGGGGATTTTGAATTGGGCTAGTCTCTGCTTGCTTTCGAGAAGTTCCCACTTCATTATGTTGTTCTTCTAGTTCATTGTTCCATTAATGTCTGTACTTAATGATTTTTCGCATGCAGCTTTGTAATATTAATCACGTTAAAACATTGATATTAGTTAGGCCAAAGATGTTAAGAATTGTGTACATCGGCGAATTCATTTGATCTTTGAAGACCGTTGCAAGAAAATGACATTCAATTGAAGATTTTACAGTACGCAGCTTATATTCTCGACGTATTTTGTTCATAAGCGTATCTAATGAGATCCTTGATATATCAATTGATTGTTTGTTTTGCTCTTTATGTACATTCGCCAAAAAAATGCACAAATATGCAACAGTTAGTACAGCCCTTCGGTCACTATTGAACCCCAATGTTGTATCAATGTATGTTGCCTAACGCATTTGGATATTTACATGTATTTGTTGTTACTGTATGTACACTTAATTTTTTGATAAACATAAGCAAATTTATCGAAGTGTGCTAATCAGTATGTCCACAAAAGATGATATTGATTTTTCCGAATATGTCGATTCAAAGAGGTTGACAATTGTTAAACTCCAGACAAATTGTAATCCATATCATTGTCAGTACTGTTCTTCTTCCCAGAGAATTTGTTCAACAAGCTTCTTCCAGAACTGAATGTCTATTTCTGAAAGGTACCCACGTGTCATTACTTCAATATCATAAACATTAAATGTCCTGTTCTGTTAAGCAACTTGTGCTTTGACCTTACCCCACACAAGATCTACAGGGTTTATATGTCCATGAAGGGAAAGAATGGCAATCATGAGGAAACTTGCTGGCACAAGCTGGGGAGCAGACGAAGGCATACTAAAGAAACTGTACACTGTAAGAGTGAGACCAGTTCTCGAGTATGGCATTGCGGCATGGACAACAGCAGCGAACGCGAACTTCGATAAAGTTAGAAAACTTCAAAACCAACTGCAATGATGTCACGCCTAGCATTCCCCGCCACCAGGGACGTTGTCACAATAGGGTAGAGGTGCAATGTCCGCTGGACTGCATCTCTTCTGTGTCCATTGAGATGGCTGATATCAGACAGACATAAAGATCGAGGCAGGAGTGCATTTGGCCAGGTGCATTTCTGCGGCTCGACCGGGCCGGGCTGAGACGCGAGCCCCAGGTCCCAACCCTATCGTGGCATCCCATCACAGCGGTGCTGATATTTAGTGTAGTATTTAAGCCTCTGGCTTAGAGGCGTTCGGCCGTAGTCCCTCAGGTGGTAGCTTCGCACCATTGGCTTATCAGCAAAGCGACCTGCTATTCCTCTCGAAGGAGCGCATTTAACCATGGGACAGACCTGATAACGGCAGGGATATGTTGTTCACCTGGTTTGCGGACATATCTCATGATCAAGGGTTGCGTCTCAACAGTTCGCAGTGAGGTGGCTGCTTTACTGCTTACGACACCCCGCCCGAGAACTAAGTCTTCTACAAGTGGTTTCACACCTCATCGCCGCATGGGGTGAATATCGGGCAGCTGCCCGCCCGCTTTGATCGGCGAACGACAGAGACCTCTTTCTGCTGCTCGACCGGGTCGGGCTGGGACACCAACCCTATCGTAGCTTCCCATTGAAGTGATGGTGAGATTTAGGGCAGGATTCCGGCTTAGAAGCGTTCGGCCGTAATCCCTCTTATGGTAGCCTCGCGCCGTTGGCTTATTAGCCTAGCACGTAGACCAAATGTCTGCGATTTGCGATTCCTCTCGAGTTGAGCAGGACTACCGTAGCAACGCCCTGTCATTAGTGGGGTAAAACTGACCTGTCCTCCGGGGGACTAATACCAGCACCCGTTCACTATTAGACCCAACGGGATAGCTCTCAGTCTGTCAGTCATTTTACAGTGTTGGAGTGTTAAGTCAAATTAAGCTGCAGGCTCCACTCCTGGTTGTGCCCTTCCGCGTCAATTCCTTTAAGTTTCAGCTTTGCAACCATACTTCCCCCGGAACCCAAACACTTTGGTTTCCCGGAATTTGCCCGCAGAGTCATCGAAGCAACTCCTGCGGATCGCTAGTCGGCATCGTTTATGGTCAGAACTACGACGGTATCTGATCGTCTTTGCACCTCTGACTTTCGTTCTTGATTAATGAAAACATTCTTTCCAAATGCTTTCGCAGTAGCTCGTCTTGTGGGGATCAAAGAATTTCACCTCTAACGCCGCAATACGAATGACCCCGTTTGCCCCTGTTAATCATTACCTCCGGTTCCGAAAACCAACAAAATAGAACAGAGGCCCTATTCCATTATTCCCTGCACCATTATTCAGGCAGCCGAGGCCTGCTTTGAACACTCTAATTTGTTAAAAGTAAACGCGCCGGCCACCCGGGACGCTCAGCGAAGACCACCCGTGGGAGCGAGCTAGCAGACGGTAGGGCAGGAGACAACGGGCAGTGAACCGGCGTCCGCCTGTGCCTGAGATCCAACTACGAGCTTTTTAACTGCAACAACTTTAATATACGCTATTGGAGCTAGAATTACCGCGACTGCTGGCACCAGACTTGCCCTCCAATAGATCCTCGTTAAAGGGTTTAAAGTGTACTCATTCCAATTACGGGGCCTCGAAAGAGTCCCGTATTGTTATTTTTCGTCACTACCTCCCGGTGCCGGGAGGGGGTAAGTTGCGCGCCTGCTGACTTCAATGGATCTGGTAGCCGTTTCTCATGCTCCTTCTCCGGAAACGAACCCTGATTCCCCGTTACCCGTTACAAACATGGTAGGCATGTCACGTGTCATCGACATTTGATAGGGCAGGCATTTGAAAGATGCGTCGCCGGCACATGAGGCCATGCGATCAGCACAACGTTATCCAGAGTCACCAGTGGAGACCCCGCAACCCTGCGAGGGGAAACGACAATTGGTTTTGAACTAATAAAAGCGCTTATTCCGCGAGGGTCGGAGCTTGATAAGCATGTATTAGCTCTAGACTTGCCACAGTTATCCAAGTAGGATCGTGTCATCTAAGGAGCCTCGACTGATTTAATGAGCCATTCGCGGTTTCACAGTGAGACAGTGTGAACTTAGACATGCATGGTTTAATCTTTGAGACAAGCATATGACTACTGGCAGGATCAACCATATATATGTCGGAGGCGTACGAACCACACACACCGGTCAGCGGAGGACGGATGTGTAAAACGCCTCACTAGGACGGCCGCAGGGACCGATTGACGGACGGACGGTTGTTCCGTCCATCACTCCGTCGACCTAGGACCGCCTGACAGGGGCCCGTACACACACCAGACGACCGACCGATCGGGCTCGCTCAGGGAGGGATGGCCGCGCTCTGTGCAGAACGTATCCAAACGGCCCCGGCGATGAATTTCACAGGGACTGGAGACGATTTTTGCTTGTCGGCCTGCCCTTCTCCAGAGGGCTGGTCATGCGAGGACAGGGCCTTTAGGCAGGATTCCTGCTTTCCATTTGCCGGTCACAAGCTCTTACCCCAGATGACGATGGGTCCGAGCTAAGGCAAGTTACATTGGTTGCTTTTGTTGACCTACTAGCACAGTAAACCATCAACTAGTGCTGACATAAACATATAAAGTCACCGTGGATTGACTCCTAACTAAATGCGTTCTACGGTAAAGAAGTCTCTATGTGACTTTGACAAATAATAATAAATGGGGCAACCAGAATATTGACAATGTATACACGAATAATCAATCAGTTAGCCCAGTAACAAGACCGTTCATATACACATATGACACAACAATAACTGGACAGGGAAAACGTTTCGAGGAAGTGAAGCTCGGACTTATAACACCTCTAGACAGAATGGTCGAATGCTGCGAGGAACCAGACGACAACTTCATATTTAAATGATACAGACATGTCCTTGAACATAGCGATACACCCAAGCATTTAGGCTAGATGACAAATTGAGTGACCTAGATATCGCTCGAGAGAGGCTTTTTTGGAATCACTGTCCGGAACCAACGCATGCAAGGTCTCCACAATTCTGACATAAGACGATTGTCACTGGTGAAGGATGCGGTAATCCATGCAGACAAGGCTAAACGCAGATGAGCAGGTCACATGTTGTGACGAAACAATAGTCGATGGAGCCCAGTGACAGCATTCTGGTACTCCCAAGGTAAGAAAAGACCACAGTGGAGATCCCCAATGCGTTGGTCAGACTCCCTTGTTGTAATCTGCAAAATCCGAGATGCCTCTAGAGGAGCACTTACCACACACTGGACTTCCGTGGCATAATACAGGGTTCGCTAGAGACAAAGTTGGGACCCACAGCTACGCTGTAGAACGGGTCATCATGATCAAGATCAAGATTACATACTAATATAAAAGAAGATCAAATTAGCCAATTAATTACGACGGAGTCATATTTCTGATCGTGTACCTATGCAGTAACAATATTTTGTAAATATTATGAAGACTCTTTTTTTAATAATGAAAACGTGTGAGCATATGTACCGTGATACACCAGTTCGGAGTCTGATCAGCGACTTTCGTGTTTTGTATGGAAGATGATGTCCGGGAGCTGGTTCCTCCGGAAGTTCCATCTCTAGGGTCTGCACCAATGCGTGCCACCTCTCAATACATCGATTTGCAGGGTGTTTATGAATGGGGTTTGTGGTTTTTAGAAATATATTTCTGGATTTGAGTCTTGTGTTCTGTACCTGGTGTCAAAACATTGGATGTCTTGTGTCGTGATCCTGTTTTTCTCGTTCAATTTCTTCAAAGCTTTTAACAATAGCTCTCTGTGGATGTCTTTTAACAGCTGAGTTGTTCCTATAGAGGAATCAATATAGATGGGGAAAGGCTCACCAACCTACGCTTTGCGGACGACATCGTGCTCATCAGCCAAACGATCTATGAGGACCAACTCTTCCTGAACGAACTGGATGAAATGGGTTGAAGTGTCGGGATACGGATAAACACAAATAAACGCAATGTCTCCGATACTCATCCTGCCACAAATGCGAGACCAAGCTGGGAAATGAGCTCGTACATTTACTTGGGGCAGGAAATAAATGCCACCTACACCAAAGACCGGAGAATTTCTAGACGCAGAGCTCCAGCCTGGTCTAACTTCAATATCATAAAGACTATACTCTTGCGTCTGAAAGACACCATGACAAGGGGTCACCTTTTTAAGTCTGCTGAAATAACAGCCATGATCTACGAATGTAGCATTTGGAATCTGCGACACTCGGATGCAGAGAAACTACGCATACCCAGCGAGCGATGGAAAGAGGCGTTCTCGGGATATCGGTCAGAGATCTAATCTCCAATTTTGAAACCAGAGAACGCACTCTTATTAGAGATGTCGTGGAGCCTGAGTTGTCTCATAATTACAACTGGGCTGGCCACGTGGCACATGCCAGATGACGGATGGACACTCAGAACGACGTTTTGGTGGTCATATGAGTGTACACGACCACGCGACCGCCCGTCCATGCGATAGTAAGATGATATGTTGAGGAACCTAGGTCTGAAATGCCACAACACGACGAAATTTCGGCCTGTACATGACGTTGTTGACTACCTCGCATACGGCACACCTGTCGGACTGAAATCGAGGATATTGCATTGTATTATAGTGTACTAATAATAATTATATTTCATTCAGGCAAAACTATTTTACAAATAAACATGCTTTTAAAAAGAATGACATTATAATAAATGTGGACAAAGAAGTATCATGAGAACTTTTTAGACATTTAAAGCAAGTCTACTTCTTCTCCGATCATTGCTCACTTTGACTGAGACTCTGGATTCATCAGAAAATTGTGCCGTCCCTTTCAGCCTCTCAATTCTGCAACTCAACTCTCTTGAGGAGAGTCAGCGTTGTCGTTATACTTTACAAATATGTGCGCAATCATGAAGTACATGTACAGCTGTCATTTCTGCCAGGTCACAGTAACAAAGGCTGATGGCCACTATCTTGAATGCGGTGTCCATGTGGTATCTCATGCTGTTGTGGCGAGTTTGCAGATGTAGTTTAAAAAGGTTGACTTGTCTGGACAGTTGGTATTATATGTCATTTGTGTAGTATTTGAGAAACTTCCTTATACTTTACATTGTATTTCCATTTTATTATAGCATTTGCTTCTTTATAGTTGATCAGGTATTTTTTCTGTATCATTGTCGCTTCCTCTTTGGCTAGATTGTTGACACCTCGTTTCCCCTTCCGTTTCAGTGTAATGTTGTCCAGTATATCTGTCTTCAAACACCCGTGACACATTTTCACAACGACTGTCTTCAATTTGTTCAGTTTAGCGTTCTTGTCACATTTAAGTGCTGGTATACCTGACTGTCTATCAGTAAGTGTCATACGTTTCACATGTCTGTGGTTTTTGTATTGAAGAGCAATTTCTTCTGCGGTCTTAAGATTTTCAATTTCGGCTCTGAAGATGCATAATAACTTAGCTGTAACAATAGACGGCTACACTCCCAGCATATGTTGTTTGATCACCACGCTTGCTCCTCTGTTCAACCTAGTAATTTATTTAGGAAAGCTGAGCCATATGTAAAAGCTCTTGTCAGCCTGTCTACTAATTATTTAACGTCTATGTACTCTTCTGTTGTATATCGTTCCCAAAGGTATGTCTGCACTCTTCTTTCATATACCCATTTTATTGTGTATATTAGCTCTGAGCGTGTTGACTGAAAGAGACTTGGTTTTATTTGTTGCATCACTGGGTTCTTGAGTATCAATTACATTGCAGTTTGATGCAAAGTTGCTTCTCTTATATCTCCTTTTTCCTTGTCATTCATTGATGCATTGGGTGGCCTGGGAATCTCGTGAATGTCTCTACAGCAGCATTAGTTTAATATCCTGTCTTTCTCCATTGACTGGAGGTCTGCGATTATTTCTAGTGCATCAGTGGGTGTGGATGTGATGGCTCTAGTGATGATTCGTTTATGTCTGGACTATTTGAAAAAAAAAAAAACTGAGCAACTATACAAAGAAGATAATAGCTCATCAAAGCCGAATATGTGTCTCACTCAATGCACTTTTATAAACACAATTTTTCATACTTTGCCCTAATAAAAACTCCTCCCAGTATTTGCTACTAACTAATACAAAGGGTATGGGTTAATTTGAACAGCAAGAATGATTTGGTTTCAATGACTTTAAAGTACAAAATGTTTAACAATTTTCAACATACAAAACCAATGTTGAAAAATTACAATTTAAAATATATTTGTGAACATACAGTAACATATTTTGAAGCTTTTCTGTTGATCTTATTAATTGTATCATTCACATTTGTATTTGAATTCTACATATTTTAATTGTCATGCTCACTAATATGAATCATACCTACAGTGATCAGATGGTGAGTATTGACCTCATTACATTTGATTTAATGAAGTTAAGACACAGTTCTTAAGACCTCAATACAAATCAGCAGCAGACATTATGAGATGACATTATTAATAATTAAACTTTACTTTAATTTATAAACAACATGCTTTTTCTGGTCATAAATGTAAATAAATAAGTTAGTTTAAATGATATAAATAATAATGCACATTAGCTAGCTTAAAAGTCACAAATGACATGTGTAATTTTAGGGAAACAGGATAGAGTATAAACTTTATCAAAATGGCCAATCAAGCTAAACACATTTACAAGATACTGTTGTTGAAGAACGTGTTGGTGTTACAGTGGTAGTATCTATATCTCACAACACCAAAAGCTATGCAACTAATATAAATGTGTATACCAGTCCTTAAACAATATTAGACGGAAGACATTAATTTCAGTATGGAGATGATAATAACCATCATTTCTGGACAATGATTTTTTCCTTGATAAAGTAAACATTTTAACAAACATGCAATCCTTTGTGACATAAACATGTATGATCGCTTCTACAGCAGGTTTCCAGCAGATTATTCACCTCATTACTGCAATAGCTACCTTAATCGTCAGCTCTAAATTATACATCAGTTACACAGAAGCAAACTACCTTACCTGCTGCAAAAATACAGTTGCTGCGTGTGATGTAGTCATTCATAAATCAGACAGAATAGGATATTGTCACATTCACTGTGCCATGTTTTATATATAATACAAATGCAACACATGATATATGGTTTTGAGAAACATCTATTTCATCTATGGCAATTCTGGGATAGCAAGACGAGGGTTAGAAAATCACAACTTTATTTCACTATTTTTTATTAAACCGCTACTACTGTCACAAAAGCCAGTGTCCAGCACAGGTGGGTTAGTATTGATTGTTAGCACAGAAGTTGCATCATTCACATCTGATCAGAGGTACGGAGGGGAAAACATTATTCTATTCTCATGCTCAAACTTTTTTCGGATTTAAAAAAGAGGCCTTATAATATTTTAAAAACATCGACATTTCTTCACACTTAAAATAAAAATCAGAAATATGAACTCATCATGACTAATTGGCTGCTTTTCTCTTCTTTCAGATTATGATAGCATTCGATAGATGTTTTGCCTTAAGATGTATCAAAAATAGTTTTCTGCAACCAGTAGTATTGACCAAAATAGCATGTATTTTCTCTAAGCTATACATGTTTTGGGGACCATCAATAAATCCCGAGAAGGTGAATTTAACGTGAAATTAAAATAAAGGCTGACAATAAAGAATTTACATCAATTTGATGTATACATGCATTAACACATGTTGACTCTCATTTTTAGCTTATTTGTTTTTTGCCTGGATGATAATTAATCGTGTGCATTGTGGGCTGAGTACAGTGCAACACAAGAGAGGATGAAGTGTGAACAACCAGCGAGTGACAAGAAACATCAACACTCTTGCCCATGTTTTGATATGCTGAGCACTGTCTCGAGAACGAAATAAAGTTGATTCTTAGGAACAATAACTAAATCAATAATAACACATGAGGCACATTACTCCCTGCTGGTGAAGCTAAACCACATATGGCAGAATTCAGTTTAAAAGTAGGGAAGACTGTCATTGTTTACACATATTTTAACTTTTGAAATAGCAAATTATCTAAGATGAGAAGTACTTTTTGACCCCAATGTCAAATTGTTTATCATGGCAGACATCTTACTGGATCCTAAACAAAACATTGTCAAACCTTTACTCTCAACTTCTACACTAAAATGACACTTACAGGATATTGAACTTCTTGGCTATTATCCAAATAATTTCAGATCAATCATCGTTCTACCATTCATTGTCAAGATGTTATCATCAAACCTCCAAATATTAGTGGCACTTTTGTTATTTGGAGCTATGAAATATACAACTGTATATCATTTTGTTTGATTAGTGAATGTCCATGATTCCCTTCCATATGACAAAAAAAACGATTCCTCATAACACTTACACTGTTTACAATTCTATCGATCTAGATTTGATTCAGGGGAGGTCCATCATGTTGTTGAAAACTTTTTTGGTATGGGTTGTATTATTTAATTCATAGCCGCATCTCCCGTCTGATATTATTTGAGATTCTAGGTAAACGGTTCTCATCTGGTGTTGCTACTTCTCCCTTCTGATATTATTTGAGATTCTAGGTAAATGGTTCTCATCTGGGGTTGCTACTTCTCCCTTCTGATATTATTTGAGAGTCTAGGTAAACGGTTCTCATCTGGGGTTGCTACTTCTCCCTTCTGATATGATTTGAGAGTCTAGGTAAATGGTTCTCATCTGGTGTTGCTACATCTCCCTTCTGATATTATTTGAGAGTCTAGGTAAACGGTTCTCATCTGGGGTTGCTACTTCTCCCTTCTGATATTATTTGAGATTCTAGGTAAATGGTTCTCATCTGGTGTTGCTACTTCTCCCTTCTGATAGTATTTGAGAGTCTAGGTAAATGGTTCTCATCTGGTGTTGCTACATCTCCCTTCTGATATTATTTGAGATTCCAGGTAAATGGTTCTCATCTGGGGTTGCTACTTATCCCTTCTGATATTATTTCAGTGTCTATGTAAACGTTATTTTAACTAACTATGAGGCATCTGCTATCTTGATATTATTCAAATTCCATACAAATAAAAGACCTGGAAACAATATCAGGGTTGCAACCAATATGATATCATTCGATTGAATTATCAATCTCGATATGTCTAGGCCAATCAAAACAGCTGCACGTTCTCCGACGTGTGTGAAGTAATGAAAATATCTTTCTTGGCTCAAAAATATGCATCTACCAGTCCTGGGTGGTCCCGGTTCTGCTTTATGGCTCCGAAACCTGGACACTGCTGCAACATGAGATGTCGAGACCAGAGATTTTCCACATGCACCACCAGCGGCGTATCCTTGTCATCCGATTGCATGGCTACATCCACAACGTGGAGGTCTCTGCTAAGACAAGCTTCCACACAATCTCAGAAACATTTGACCGACGCTGAATATCTTTGTTCGGTAATGGTGTAAGATTAGACCAGGAAATACTGGCCCACAAAGTACAACATAAATCGTTCCTTAGTTCCAAAAGTCCTATCCCGGCCGACTGGAGGCGCAGCAGAGGTTGTCCCTGCACAGTATGACTCCAACATATGTCAACCTCCTTTTTCAAACTAGACGAGGCCTAGAACCACAGTTGTTGGTCAATGATGTGGCCGGCCGATGAAACGGACCTTAGACACCTAAGCGAACATTATTATTAATATATCCTTTATTTTCCAATTACTGGAACGTAATCACTGTATGCTTATGATCATGTTTTATAAGATCCCCCCAATACTGGATCTCCTGGATACCCAAATCTACTCAAATTAGTTATGCAAATTGTTACCTAGACCTAAAAAGATGAACAGGTCAATGTTTGAATAATGTGTTTCCAATAATCAATCATGTTATGTGTTCTTGACCCGTCTTTCAGTATGTCACCCCTTTCATTACATGGCAATTGAATTATATATTAAAACAACTAATTAACTGAGTTATACCTAGCTGGAAAATAATAGTACTAATGTAACCTTCCAATCATATTGTAAATGGCGATTAAAGTGTGTTGTGCTAGAAATATATCATGCAAAAATCATTCCTAAAGTAACCACCACTGCAAAAGATCAAATACAGATTTCCAGTAAATGGGGGAGTTATAATAAACCAAAAAAGGTAAAAAGTCATCATCGTTTTCGGACAATTAATTCTGAGACACAACTATGCAATGTTCTCACCGTATATATGTGGAAGGAAAACGATGCTGGAGCTGTGAAGTTTAGTACCATTACGATGTTCCCACTCTCCCCGAAGACGCCCTTCGCTGTGTCTAAGAAGTGATTTAAGTACGAACATAACGTGAGCTGAACCGGTCATGGGATCTATATGTGTACAGTAACAATTTGAGGTTGAACTGGGGCTGCAACTATCAGGCCTAATGGAAGCGTGACAAATCTGGAGAGAAAAATTAGGAAATTTGAATGAACCACAAAAGAAAACAAATATGTTTGACCGACAGCATACTCTCATCATTAATATAAATTTGAGAAACATTAACATACACTTTGTAAAGATCAGAAACATTATATTGAATACATCTGAGAGAAATAGTTCTAGCCATGAACAAATTAATTTCCAAATAAATTATACAACAGACACTAAGCAAAAGCAGCTACAATTGCAAAACAAATGGTCGCAAATACATCCTGGGAAGTAGAGCTGGTACGTTTAGATGAAACATACTAAAGGCATACAGCCGTCATCAAGAGTAAATATGATAACGTCACGAGCGTAATACTTATACACGGCAACATGGGAGAGTGGTTTTCAGCTACGGTCGGTGTAAGAGAGAGTGGTTTCCAACTACTGTCGGTGTAAGGCAAGGATGTTTATTAGTACTCACTCTTTTCAACTTGTTCCTTGAACGAATTGTCACAGATACCCCAGGAGGTCACCAAGGAACGAATTGTCACATATACCCCAGAAGGTTACCATGGAACGAATTGCCACAGATACCCCAAGAGGTCACCAAGGAACGAATTGCCACAGATACCCCAGGAGGTTATCATGGAACGAATTGCCACAGATAACCAAGGAACGAATTGCCACATATACCCCAGGAGGTTATCATGGAACGAATTGCCACATATACCCAAGGAGGTCACCAAGGAACGAATTGTCACAGATACCCAAGGAGGCCACCAAGGAACGAATTGTCACATATGCTCCAGGGGTCACCAAGGAACGAAGGGTGAGGACACGATTACGTTTTTCCGGCGATGTAGATGTCATAACTGGAAGTGAAGTTGAAGTTCCTTAACTACCAGACTTGAAACTGCATTTTTTTAAAAACGGGATAGAAATAAATCCTGGAAAGACACAACAGAAGTGAATTTCTGTACAGCTTTTATATATATTGCAAACATATAAACACCGGTATTCAGTTTAAATACATGGGATCTATAATTTGAGCCGAATTGACGAAGGCAAAGCTAAGAATCAGATATGCGTAACCAATGTAGATCTTCTCATCAATGAAACCGTTTTTGAAAAATAAATCCATCGCACTCAAAACCAAGATCAATCTGATGCAAACGCTGATCTTCTATGTATACATGTACGCACGTGGGACCTGGGAACTGAATACGGAAATGGAGCGAAACATCCAGGCGATGGAGATGAGATGTGTAACAGTTCCAGCCAGAGCATGATCGTTTAGGGTAGGGGTAAGGTGGTCAACAACTCTGACAACAAAAGTACCTGAATCTGTGCCAAGGTCACTGTCCGTCTCGTCACTATGCCAAGTTCACTCACCGTCTGGATACTAAATCAACAAAGGAAAACAGGAGTTGGAGGAATGAATGTGTCTAGCACATGTAGGGTCTAGGTGCTGACCACCCACGGGTTAAGATTTGGGTAATGTGGGATTAGTGACAGATCGAGGCTAGCAGAACTTGTTGCAAAATTTTGAGTGACAGGAATTCAGATTGATTCGTGCAAATAACAACTAAATGGAGGTAGATCAAAACTAGGCGATTGCTGGATCAGACATCCCCCAGATGACGATTGGACAGCTCTGATACTGATTGAGACTATATAATACTAGACAACGTTTAACTCAAGCAGACTGGCCATGGAGATAGAGACATAAATATAGCTAGAAGTATGTGTAGCTTGCCGACTTCATAAAAGAGCGATTGATAGGCTGTTTGACGAATGTTAGTGATAAAGTGTGGACTACAGAGATGTAGAACCAGCATTCGCCTTTGAGTTTTGGCCAGTAGCTCTATGAGTTGTGTGTTTCGCGCTCTGTGTCTAGAAGAGACCTGAATGGGTGTTGTAAGTGCAGGAATGATGTATGCCCTTAATGGTTACACGAGAGTACAGATCGACTATAAAGAGATCTGGATGTGTGTACGTGAATCGATTGAGTGTGTGATCACAAGTTAGTATAAGTTGAATAGATTGAATGTGAAATGTCAGTATCACCCGACTGAGGGAATCTGAGTGTGAGTGAATGCACAGAATACGACAGAGAAGACGAATTTATGAGAGTGTTGAAGGTGCAAAAAAGGGTAGTAGAGGTGCTGATTGAACTGGGTTGGGGTAGTCTGGAGCAGCATTTAAAGGATTAGGCGTTTGAACTCGGCGTATCTATTAAGGTAAGATGTATTTCTTGTGCTGTTTGTAATCTAATTGCACTCACTTTAATAGTTGTAGGTGTTGTATGAGTATGATGTAATACATATACCACTCGATGCGTGATATGCTATTTATTGTGTGTGATCATGCATGATGGGGATACATGTGGTGACATTCTACAAAGACAAAAATCCAGTGAAAACCTTGACTCTGCTACAAATGCTTCATGCGGATCTTTGGAATAGCTTACAGGGATGGTTCCACAATCGTCAACATATGTTTCTTCTTTTTCTTCTTCGTACGCTGTCACACGTCAACCTGTATTTGTTCGAAGAAAGCAGCGGTCATCCAGAGGCTGTCGACACTACTATAGAGCTTGTCTAGTGTTGCCACTGGTGATGGCTACATGTGCTTTCTCTGGTCCTCGTATATCGGGCGGTTTTGCAGTAGATGTTCAGCGGTCATTGTCCCGGTACCACAAGTGCATTCGTCAGTGCCACCTATCTTCAGTTTATTGAATAAGTGGTACCTCAGCCTATTGGGGCCTGTGCGAAGTCTGAAGACCACGACCTGCTCTCTTCTGTTCAACTGGTAATAGGCATCAGTTTTTGTGTAGCCAGTATGTTCCAACATTTGTTTATATTTCTAAGAATTGACCGTCAATGCACTCCGAGCATACCCATAGGCGCTCAGTCTCTCTCTCCGCAAATGGCGAAGATTAAGGACGCTGATGGTCCATGTAGTTCGCTGGCTTTACACTCTCTTGCTGCGTCATCTTGTTCACCACACATCGCTTAATTTAGAGATGTTGCAGCATGTGGATTGCGATTTATTCATCTAACCAGCGATCGTAGACTGATTTCAAAATGACACTTTTATATATCCCTAATGTTCCCGTTATGGAAGGCTCGTACATTGCCCTGAACCCTAGCATGAGCGGGACAGTAGATACATATCAATTACGGAGTGTTTGAAGCCTTAACAACTGCTATCCACTCGAACCTTAGCCATGCCGTCTGTACTTTATGAAGTACGGCGTGCACGTCTTTCACGATGACTGCGCTTGTTATAGATGTCTCAGATATCCATCTCAGTGCTGAGGTCACTGCTTCCAACACCATTCTCAAACTGGATGCTGTTGACATGTATGTCGTTCCGATCTCGATAACGACATTTCCTCTCAGTCTATCCGAGAAGTCCCAACATGTTGTCCCACTGCGCATCACTGAACCGTCGATACATATCACAGTATCAATCTCATGTCCGTTCTTAGTTATCAGCTGATTCACCTACTGATCTCTTTGCCTGTTGCTCCAATCTCTACATTCCGTGCCGAATGTAATGATGCATATCTGGTACTCTATCATTATATCACCAGTGTGGACCCATTCTTTCCCCTTGGCTATCACCTCAGCTGAGATGACGTGTCCTCTGCCTGTGCCATTCATAACGCCCCTCTTTTGATTTATGAATCCTTAATATATGATTTAGTAGTGTACAGAGAGTGGCGCGTGTCTTTAGTGACACGCATATAGGTTTTGACTTGTATCAGTTTATATCTGGATGTCACCCATACCAATTCCAACATGTGCCGTATCATCACAATCGGAGTATTTTTAGTCCAGCCATGAACCAGTAGCATACCTTCATTCTGGATGCGTTGCAACCTTTCACACTGTGTTCTTGATAATGGAAGGATGCTCAGTCAGTAATCGATAACAGGAAAAACGACCTGACAAAATAGGATGAACATGAGACGTTGTTCCAAGTTTGCTGCAGCAATTGCTTTGAATGCTCCTAACCGTCGCTTACACCTGTGTACGCTTTGGTCAATATTGCAATGATAGAATAGGCTGCGATATAATGTCACTCCTAGGTATTTCAACCTGTCACACCTGTCAATGGGGCAACCATCACATGTCATGCCAGGGAGGTCAGTTTTTACTATGGAATTATTCAAAAGAGCACCACAACATGCAATTTTTCAAAAAATTGATCTTTGAGCTTGAATCGCCACACCACTGAAACTGCTTGCAGTGATTCCTGGATGGCATTGGCCATATCTTACTTGGTTGAGCCAGTCCTATACGCTAGGATGGCATCTGCAAAAGTCAACGTTTGCCCTGTCCCTGTGGGTTTTAATTATTACCACTTTTACTGCATAAATATTGAACAGCATCTGTGAAAGCGGAGACCGTTGAGGGTGTCCTGGACATATTCGCCTCGGTTCTGATGTCCACTATCCCACGCGTAGTGCAACTGTTCTTTCCATCAAGGCAGCTGACATCCAACTAACCAGCCACAGGTGTAAACCCTACTGCTTCAGACATGGAATTAATGTCCAAAAATTGACACGGTTATAAGCGTCTTCCAGGTCGAGTGATATCGTGACTGTTTCTTGCTTTGACTGAAAACCCTCATTCGCATCATACGCTAATATCCCATATTTACTCCAGGTCTCTCTCATGTAGCATGTCCTTTGTAGAACGTCGCTCCCATAACAGACTGTCTGAAAGAAACTCGTTCCCCTGCCAAAACTCCAGCTTCCGCCACTGTCATACTCAGGCACTCCTGGATATCTTGGTGCCATCGTCTTCTTGGTCTACCCCTTCCTCATTTGCCTGGCACCATACCTTCCAGGCCTTAGTTTAATCAATGAAACATGTGTACAGGTCTACATTAAACTCTCTACATTTTTCATAGAAATTCCTAAAATTGAATATGTGGTCCCGGGTCCCTCTGTCTTTCCTAAAACCTGCCTGGACTACGTGAATTTCAGATTCAAACCTTCTCTCTATCCTTCTTAATAGGATTCGCAGGAGTATCTTGCTAGCATGGCTGATCAGTGCGATAGTTCGGTAGTTCGTGCACAGCTTCAGGTTGCCTTTTTTGGGGAGGGGAATATAAATTGATTTCTTCCATGCTTCTGGCCACTCTGCGCTGTGCCATATCTGTTTACACAGCTTGTGGTAGACTCGAGCACATGCCTCTCCTCCTGCTTGTATTAGCTTTGCTGGGATATCATCGCATCCTGGGGACTTTCCCTTTTTCAGGCTTTTAATTGCAGAGCGTACTTCTTCCAATGTTGGTTCAGGTTCTTTCTCATCCTTTGGTAGGATTGTAACTGAGCGCTTTGTGCTGTCTCCATACATGGTTCTGCAGTACTCTCTCCATCTAATCAGTATGTCTTTGGTTTCTGTTAGTGTGTTATCCTCTTCGTCATTTATGACATGTGGAACCGGACGGAATTCCCTTGTCAGTGTTCATATTGCTTTGAATGCATCTCTTTCTTTGCCTTGTTGTTGTAGGTTTTCTATATCCTTAAATGTTTCTACTATGTATCTTCTTTTATCTTTTCTTATTTCTCTTCTAACTTTTCATGCGCAGTTTTTATATGCTGTGTTGGTCCCCTTACTTCCCATTTGTTTTAATTGTTGCCTTTCTGCGATGAGTTTCTGTGTTTCGTCTGTTATGTAGTTATGTGTCTTGTGCAATATCTTTAGAATCATGTCTTTTGCTGTCGAGATCAAAATCTCCCTTGCGTACGATGTCAACTCCTCAGATGTCATCTCTTCATGTATAGCAAGCAATTTGTTTTCTACTTTGATGTTGTATTCAGTAGGTATTGCTGATACATCGAAACGCATTGGCTGGCAACCTTTGTAGATCCTGCGTAGTCTCGTTTGGAAAACTGCAAACAGTAATTCGTGGTCCGAATCGCAGTCTGCTCCTGGCAGTATTTTTGTCGCCAGCACATTTGATCTCCATCTTTGTTGCACTAGGATGTAGTCTATTTGGTTTCTGCTGTTGCCATCCGGGGAGGTCCACGTGTACAGTCTTCGTGGATGTTGTTTGAAGAGGGTGTTGGCAATGGAGAGGTTGTTTTCCGTGCAGAATTCAACCAGTCTTTCTCCTCGCTCATTTCTGTGTCCCAAACCAAAAAGTCCTGGAACACTTCTCTCCTCTTCGGCTCTTTCCTCTCCGACTTTCGCATTGAAATCTCCAATGATGACCAAGATGTCTCTTTTTTCAACTTTTTCCATCGCTTCTTGCAAGGTGTTATAAAAATCATCCATTTCACAATCGTCTGCTGCTGATGTTGGTGCATACACTTGAATTATTGTTAAATTTCTAGTCTTTTTCTTTAGTCTGATTACAATGATGCGGTCGTTGACTGGATTGTAACCGAGTAGTGAAGGTGCGGTCTTGTTTGACAGAATAAAGCCGACCCCGCTTTTTCCACCCTTGTCCGTCCCAGAGTATATGAATGTTTCTCCTGAGGAGCTGGTACAGTGCCCTTGACCGGCCCATCTATGCTCAGATACTCCAAGAATCTCTATCTTGGTTCTCTTAATTTCTCTTCCGATCATGAATAACTTGCCCTGGTATAGGCTCCTGACATTCCAGGTGCCTATTCTTATTTTTGTTTTTAGTCCCATTTCAGAGTTGTCCACTGTAATGCAGTCAGGCTTTAGGCCGTCATCTCTATTACTTGTACTGACTCTTCTTCTTCTTCTTCTGCGTACACAGTCAGACAGTAACCATTATTTTTTCGAAAAAAGCGGCGGTCATCCTGAGACTCTCGCCACTACCATAGAGCTTGTCTCGCAGTTCCACTGGCAATGGCCACATCTGCTCTCTCTGATCCCCGTATGTCGGGCAGTTCTGCAGCAGATGTTCAGTGGTCATTTTACCAGTGCCGCACGGGCATTCGTCGGTACACCCTATCTTCAATTTGTTGAATAGGTGGTACCTCAGTCTATTGTGGCCAGTGCGAAGTCTGAAGACAACGACCTGCTCTCTTCGGTTCAACTGGTAATAGGCATCGTTTTTGGTGTAACCAGTATGTTCGGTTTCCCATTTGGTAATGTACCTGGCTTTGATAAGCCGTTTTGACTCTTCGTACGTCATACTGGTATCTGTTTGTGGTAGCCTTGCACCTTCTTTTGCCAGTCTGTCTGCCTCCTCGTTGCCTTGGATGTTGCAGTGTGACGGAACCCACTGTACCACTACCCTTTTTGGTGCGGACAGCTGGCACAGTTTGCAGAGTGCTGCTCTTAAGTCATTGAGCTCAGTGTTTTTCTGGCTTTTTAGCGCTGTGACTACGGCGAGAGCATCTGTCAGCAAGACTATGTGGCTCTCATTTTCACTGTGTGTTGCCATTTCTTCCACTGCCGCCCTCAGTGCCTCTGCCTCCGCTCTGAAATTGCTTGTGTACTTACCAGTAGCGAATGACAGTGTTATTTTTCTGCCATTTGGTAGGTTCAGGAATGCTCCTGCCCCTCCGTTCTGTGTAGTGTTTGTTACAGAACCGTCGGTGTATGCATGGGTCCAGTCCATGCTTGGGTAGCTTTTCGTTATGAAGCTTAGGGTAGTGTCTCTCCTTTCTTTTTCGGTCTGGCAGTTTTTGTTTGCAATACCTGGTATATTTTCTACCACCTCTGGAAATATATCCTGCCTCCAAGTAGGTTTTCGTACAGTAGTGATGGGTTTTGGTGTTGTTAGTGCGTTTATGGGATCTTCGTGCATCTTTGCTTTGGCTATTTCTGCAAAGTTTCTCCGCTTTAGTTTCCCAGTTCCCAAATTGTTTAGCCTCTGGTACATTGGATGGTCCGTCAGTCTTCGGAGTTTCTCTGACTGCAGCTGGGCTCTGCAGTCTCTTCTGTCGGTCATGGATTGCAGTTTTGTAATCTTTTCAAGTTCTACAATTGGCGTTGACTTCATGCCACCTGTTATGATTCTCATGGCTTGGTTTTGAAGTTTGTTAACTTTATCGAAGTTCGCCTTCGCTGCTGTTGTCCATGCCGCGATGCCATACTCGAGAACTGGTCTCACTCTTCCAGTGTACAGTTTCTTTAGTATGCCTTCGTCTGCTCCCCAGCTTGTGCCAGCAAGTTTCCTCATGATCGCCATTCTTTCTCTGGCTTTCATTCGGTTTCTCTCAATCTGACTTTTCCATGTCATGCGCCGATCAAATGTGACTCCCAGATAGGTTGGGTTGTCGTTTGGCTGCAGGATTTTGCCATTTAGGCTTAATTTGGTACTTTGGGGTTTTAATGAGAGCGAGAATATTGTGCACGTGGTTTTCTCCTCGTTTATTTTGACCAGCCATGAGTTCGCCCACTCTTCCAGCGATGTTAGGGCCGTTTGCATCCGATTTCTTGCTATGGTGAGATTCTTTTCAGAGGTCCACATAGCCAGATCGTCTGCAAACATTGAGCTATGGACTCTTCTTGCTATATTCTCTGTAATATCGTTTATATATACCAGGAAGAGTGTGGGTGACAGTACTCCCCCTTGGGGTTCTCCCTGCTCGAGTGTCACCTTTTTGCTCATCTGCCCTTGTACTTGGACTCTGGCCGTTCTTTGTTTGAGGTAGTGGTTGATCCACTTGTACATCTTCCCACAAACATCACTTCTTCTTAGCTTGACTCTAAGTCCATCCTTCCAGACTTTGTCAAATGCCTTTTCCAGATCCACCCAAACAGCTACTGTGTGTTTCTGTGCCCGGTAGGCATCTTCTATCTCCTGGGCTATGAGGATGACCTGGTCCTCAGTGGATCTGTGCTGTCTAAAGCCGGCTTGCTGTGGAATTAGTATTCGTTTTTCTTCCAGATGCCACATCAGTCTGGTGTTTATCATCCGTTCCATCAGCTTGCCGACACAGCTCAGTAGGCTTATGGGCCTGTATCCATTCGGATCTGTTTTGTCCTTTCCTGTTTTTGGTACTGGTACCAGTATTGCATCTTTCCATGCCTGGGGTACAATACCCCTTTTCCAGCTTTGGTTCAGGACTGATAGTAGTTTTTTCTTCGCTGTTTGGCCCAGCCCCATCAGCATTTCGTTTGTTATCCCGTCTTTTCCGGGAGATTTCCTTCTCTTTAGTGTTCTCATAGCCTCTTCCATTTCGCGCATTGTTAGTTTGGCCATCATGTGCTCTTCAGGAGCCGTATTTATGTTTTCGTGCCCCTTTAGCTCTTCGCTAATGTCTGTATGCTTATCTGCAGGGACCTCGATGTGGTTTGCTCTGGCATAGTGATCGACAAAGGCGTTTGCGGCTTTCTTACCTGTGATCAAGTTCTCGCCTTGCTTGATAGTAATTTGTTTATTTGACGGGGTTTCGTCGTTCATGGCTCTGACTAGCTTCCATAGCTTGTTCCCTTCTTTGTCCAGGTTTAAACTTTCCGTTTTATTTTTCCAACTTTCTCTTGCTGTTTGCTTGAGAGTGTGTTTGTACTTCGCCGCGGCGGCTTTGAGGGCGATGTTTGCCTCCACGGATTTTTCTCGTTCTGCCATGTTCCTAGCATTTGTTACTGCATCTTCCACTTTCTGTAACTCATCATTCCAGTAGGGCTTATAGTTTTTCCTAGCTCCTCTTGGGATGGTTTCAGGGGCGGCTTGCATTATTGCCTTGCTTAGGCTCTCTACCATGGGCTTCATTTTGGTGTTTCGTGTGTTGATGGTTTCACACAGCCCATCTGTCAGGATTGCAAATCTGTCCCAGTCGGCTCGTTTGTAATTCCAACGTGGGAGCGGTTTTGTTTCCTGTGGGCCTACTTCCATGTCAATGGTTAGCCTGATCGGCCTGTGGTCGCTACCTGCCAGTTGGTTTAGCACCTGGCGGTCTATTTTATAGTGTATGTCCTGTGTGGAGAAGGCCAAATCTGGAGTCGAGGTGGTATGCCATGTTCTTGAATAGAAGCTAGGGCTATCCTCCGGCCTATTGATTAGGGAGAGATTTGCATCTATCTCCCAATCTTCCACTTCGTCACCTCTGCTGTCTGTGTCAGAGTATCCCCATCTCTCCGAGTGGCTGTTGAAATCTCCAACCACTATGCAGTTGGAGTCTCTGACCTCCATACTCGAGAGCGATAGGTCTCTGTTTGGTTGTCCGTACAGATTGAAAATGCGGAGCTTCGTCTCTTGAGCCATTATGTCAACTCCTACAATTTCTGCTTGTCCGGTGTGATTGACAGGTACCGCGCTACTCGGTATGCTGTTTCTGGTCAGTATCAGGACCCCTCCTTTGTGGCCTTCTCTATCTAGACGGAAAGTCTGGTATCCTCTGATTGAGAATTTATGGTTATTGTTGAGGTGCGTTTCCTGGATACATGCCACGTCAATCTTACCTTCATGCAGGTGATGTGTTAGGGAAAGTTTTTTGTTAATGACTCCCTCCGCATTCCACTGTAATATTTTGAGGGTCTTGAGGTTTTGGCCAATAGTCGTTTCCCCATAGCCATGTGCCTTGACTCCACGACACATGGGTGGGTGACCACCATTAGTCAAGGGTGGGCCCCTTCGAGGCGTGGGGCCCGGCGCTATCGCTGCCTGGCGGGTCTCCTCAGGATGAGCGCCATACGTTTTTCGAATAGGTTGTGCTGCCATCATACTGTGATTTACGTTGCACTGTTTTGTTAGGCTTGCGGCCCCGTGCATCCGATTTCAACAGGCGTTTCTGTAGGGATGCCCTCCTTAGCCTTTGGCTGTCCCCAGCATATCTGCAAGGCAGCAGTTGTTTACGATCAGAGTTTTCTCTCCTATGGAAGTTGTCTTACCAGACTATCGAGTCTTCACTACTCGTGTCTATAGGGTGCAATGATGGTATATGATATATGAGATGGACTGGTTTACCTGGAAGAGAGGCAGTCCAGTGTGTCTGTATCCCAGGATCGTCACGTCCTGCCAGAAACGTAGCATTTGCATGTGAGTGGGGTATCTCTTTTTCCCTTTATTTTCTTGGCTTCTATGCAGGGATGGTACGCCTAGCATTCCCCGCCACCTGGGGTGTTGACACAGTGGGGCAGGTGTGCAATGTCCGCTGGTCTGCATCTCTTCTGCGTCCAGCATGATAGTTATGGCTGATAACGTACAGAGGTAGATATCGTAACCGGAGTGCATTTAGCCAGAGGACAAGCCTGGTAATGTCACAGAGATGTTGATCGCCTGGTGTGCGGACAACTCTCATGGTCAGTGGTTGAGTCTTGACAGTTCACAGTGTGGTGGCTGCTCTACTGTTTTCGACACCCCGACCAGGTTCTAAGTCTTTGGTTGATGTTTTTCGCACCCCATCGCCGTATAGGGTGAGTATCAAGCAGTTTTCCGCCCGCTTTGATTTGCGGGCGGCAAGGACCTCTTACTGTGGCTCTACCTGATAGGGCTGGGGCGCAAGCCCCAGGTCCCGAGCATGTAGGAGCCTCCCATTGCAGTGGTGCTGAGATTTTGGGTGGGATTGCGGCTTTCAAGGGTTCGGCCGTAATCCCCCACATGGTAGCCTCGCGCCCTTGGCTTATCAGCCTGGTACGTGAACCAAAGTGTCTGCGGCTCCTCTCGATTTGAGCTGGTTTTCCGTAGCAACGCCCTGTCATTTGTAGGGTAAAACTGACCTGTCTTCAGATCTATTTCCAGCACCCGTTCACTATTTGGTCAGACGAATTTATTGAGGGCTTTTGTTTGTCAATGACCAGGTATTTGAAATCTGCGGAGTTAAACACGATTTCCGTAGCGTTCTTTCATTTGAGCTGACTTGTCGTCCGTGAGTCTAATACCAGCGTACGTTCATTATTAGACCCAAACGGCAGTGCTCTCAATTTGTCAGTTGTTCTACAGTATTGGCGTGTTCAGTCAAATTAAGCCGCAGGTTCCACACCTGGTGGTGCCCTTCCGTCAATTCCCTTAGCGAGATAATCAAGTTTCTTAAAGGGTAGCCCCAAAGATTTTCGAGGGTCTAATTCCAGCACATGTTCTCTATTAGACCCCACTAAGGTGTACTGTTTGATAGTCATTATGCAGTATTGGCGTGGTAAGTTAACTTAGGTCTCAGGCTCCACTCCTGATAGTGCTCTTCCGTCAATTCCTTTATCAAACACTGGATGCAGACAAAACCGAGCCACAGGGGACATAACCCCAGATTTCTGGGGGTCTAAGTCCAGCACCAGTTCCATATTAGACTCCAGAAGAGTGGTCTCGGCATGTCAATCATTTCAGTGTTGGCCGTGTTGAGTCAAATTAAGCCGCAGGCTCCACTCCTGGTGGTGCCCTTCCGTCAATTCCTTGAAGTTTCAGCTTTGCAACCATACTTCCCCCGGAACCCAAACACTTTGGTTTCCCGGAAGCTGCCCGCAGAGTCATCGAAGCAACTCCTGCGGATCGCTAGTCGGCATCGTTTATGGTCAGAACTACGACGGTATCTGATCGTCTTCGCGCCTCTGACTTTCGTTCTTGATTAATGAAAACATTCTTGACAAATGCTTTCGCAGTAGCTCGTCTTGCGGCGATCCAAGAATTTCACCTCTAACGCCGCAATACGAATGCCCCCGTTTGTCCCTGTTAATCATTACCTCCAGTTCCGAAAACCAACAAAATAGAACCGAGGTCCTATTCCATTATTCCATGCACCATTATTCAGGCAGCCGAGGCCTGCTTTGAACACTCTAATTTTTTCAAAGTAAACGCGCCGGCCACCCAGGACGCTCAGCGAAGAGCACCCGTGGGAGAGAGCCGGCAGACGGAAGGGCAGGAGACAACGGGCAGTGAACCGGCTCGAGCCGGACCGCCCGCCTGCGCCTGAGATCCAACTACGAGCTTTTTAACTGCAACAACTTTAATATACGCTATTGGAGCTGGAATTACCGCGGCTGCTGGCACCAGACTTGCCCTCCAATAGATCCTCGTTAAAGGGTTTAAAGTGTACTCATTCCAATTACGGGGCCTCGAAAGAGTCCCGTATTGTTATTTTTCGTCACTACCTCCCCGTGCCGGGAGTGGGTAAGTTGCGCGCCTGCTGCCTTCCTTGGATGTGGTAGCCGTTTCTCATGCTCCCTCTCCGGAATCGAACCCTGATTCCCCGTTACCCGTTACAAACATGGTAGGCATGTCACGTACCATCGACATTTGATAGGGCAGACATTTGAAAGATGCGTCGCCGGCACATGAGGCCATGCGATCAGCACACAGTTATCCAGAGTCACCAGTGGGGACGCCGCAACCCCGCGAGGGGAAACGACGATTGGTTTTGAACTAATAAAAGCGCTCTTTCCGCGAGGGTCGGAGCTTGGTAAGCATGTATTAGCTCTAGAATTGCCACAGTTATCCAAGTAGGATCGTGTCATCTAAGGAACCTCGACTGATTTAATGAGCCATTCGCGGTTTCACCGTGAGACAGTGTGAACTTAGACATGCATGGCTTAATCTTTGAGACAAGCATATGACTACTGGCAGGATCAACCAGATATCTGTCGGAGACGTACGTACTGCGCACACCGGTCGGCGGAGGAAGGGTGTGTAAAAAGCCTCACTGGGACGGCCGCAGGGACCGACTGACGGGACGGACGGACGGTTGTTTCACCCGTCCCTCACTCCGTCGACCTAGGACCGCCTGACAGGGGCCTCCCACACGCACCAGACGACCGACCGACCGGGCTCGCTCGAGGAGGGATGGCAGCGCTCTGTGCAGAACGGATCCCAACGACCTCGGCGATGAATTTCACTGGGACTAGAGACAATTTGGCCTGCCGGCCTGCCCTTCTCCGTAGGGAGAACGCAGGGCCTCGAGGCAACGATTCCTGCTTTCCATTTGCCGGTCACAAGCTCTTTGCGAGAGTCGGACCACCAGCAAGACGTACTGTCGAGCTCTGCTATAAGCCTTAGATAAATCACCACGGACGGACCACGTTTCCTGATACGGACCAGACTAGCACACCTCGGTGGAGGAGCCACTACCACAAACCGCACCCAATTCGCACTACGGGGAAAGGCAGGCGAGCGTTTTCCGCAAGCCCGCGCTATCGCTCCGCCTGGCGGGACTGAGATCGCTTTACGAACACTGGTTGAAATTGAGTCGCTGCGGCGAGACAACTACCCCAGAGTATATGAATGTTTCTCCTGAGGAGCTGGTACAGTGCCCTTGACCGGCCCATCTATGCTCAGATACTCCAAGAATCTCTATCTTGGTTCTCTTAATTTCTCTTCCGATCATGAATAACTTGCCCTGGTATAGGCTCCTGACATTCCAGGTGCCTATTCTTATTTTTGTTTTTAGTCCCATTTCAGAGTTGTCCACTGTAATGCAGTCAGGCTTTAGGCCGTCATCTCTATTACTTGTACTGACTCTGAAATTGGCCTCTTCCCCAGTTGGCGTCGATGATCTGCCTGGTCTGAGGGCCTCACCATCAGATCTTTGAGTTTCGTTTCTCTCGACTGTCATAGGTTTCTTGGTATTTTACATCCAGTAGTTTGCCATTGCTTTCTGGACATTGTTCTGGCCGCTTACCAACTATGGTCTCTGGTGCGCCCTAGGCCCGATACCAGGCGTTTCCAGCTCCCGCTATCAGAGTCGTTGTCGCACAGGTCGATCTTCCGCCTCTTCCACCAGCAGCTGTGTGTACTTGTCAGGGGTGGACTCCCCTTCTTGTCATTTCACCCACATAGTTTAGCCAGCCAGCCAAAGCCGTTGCCCGGGGGGTGGCGCTGCCGTACACAGGCAGACTCTAGGAGCCATACGTGAGCTAGACAGAAGTGGGGGAACCAAATAGGATCCTGGCCATCAAGGATGTGGCTGCCTCTCACCGTGAGGTACTATCCCTTACACACTTCTGCCCTACCCCCCTTACTTACTCCAGGTAGCCTTGACTGATATGCGCTCCCATTATAGGAAGACCGTTATTTTCTTAGCCACTATATTCTATAGCAATTTGTTTTACACATTTTGTATTGTGATTATTCGATAGAGAAACGAAGAGTCATTTCCGGGTTTAGACATTGGACACATAAAGCTATGAAGTCAGTCCTCAGTCACAGATCACTTCTCTATAGTGTGATTGAACTTCTTCATCATATTTTATTTCTTTGTCATATCCAACTGCATGATGTGACAATAATGTACTCCATCAGGACATGAGCAGTGTTTTTTTTTTGGTAGTTTGTCTATTTGCGACCTCTGCGTGGTGATACAGTCTATATAAACTTCTTCGCTGACGGCTTCCCGTCTAAGTCGCATGTGTCAATCTGAGCTACATATTGACTGAAAACATTGACCTTTCTTTTCGTCTATCTTCATGGAAATTCCTGTGATCTGTTGAATGTTTGGGAAAAGCTGGTTTATAGTCTTTCCATTCATCTTCATATGCATGTTCTGGAACTTCTGGAGGGTATTATCATTACCCACGCCTGTAATAAACTCCTTCCATCTCTCGCTTTTGGACTCAACGTCAACATACGAAACACGATACCACATGATATTCGACTTTATCAAAACCTGCTATCAGTAGTAAAAATGCGCAGGCTTCAATGGTACGGCTATGTATTGTTGCGATCGACTGGACTACCAAACTCTAGTAAAGGCACAGTCTATATCAAGAGAAAAGAAGGCGGCTGAAAAAAAGCGTAGACATATGAGATTCTAAAGTAGACAGGAAAGTACCTGGAGGACACCAAAATTATGACGCTGGACAGAAACAAACCGTGTGATACTGCTTGTGGGGCAGTGACATGAGGCGATGACATAACGACCTCACATAGACCCGCACGGATTCATCCACCCCTGGGAGAGTATTGGGCTTCCGTCTAGGAACATGGCCAAGATACATCCTTCACAAATGGAGGCATTCCCCTACGACCTTTCTGAGGGTTACGGGAAAGACGAGACGAGACGACAAACATCACTACTCAAATGATTAAGACAGCAAGGTAAATAATTGGCTGCTACATGATAAACTTCAAAGTAAAGTCTATATTTGAGAACGGTAACAAAAGATACGGGATTTATGTCAACATCAATAACACAAAGGTCAGATGAAGGGGTGTCATGGGATTCACAGGCAGACAGGTCAATTGGACAGTTGATATCAAGTAATACTATATCAAAAGGGGGAAAGATGTATTGCAGAGAAAATGGTAAACCACTGACAAATGACTTTCACTCATGCCAGAGTAGACAGAAAGGGGCACGATGAAGAAACGAACTTTGAATATTAAACATAAGAGAAACAATATAGATACTGATAGGTTTGCGTGGAGAGAACCCATGGTGATAGAGTGAAAGACACGATGCCAACATAGCCAGCTCTGAACTTACATGAAAACATCCACTATGAGAAAAGATATTAAAGCAGTTACAATAGACCAGGTTATGTTCAAGTCAATGTTATAGTAAGCAATATAGATTGGAAAATAGTTCCAGTGGGGACAATAGACATATTGGAGTCAATCAATAACGATCGGTTACACAATAATCGATAAATGAGTGATCTGGCGATTGCAGATATTTGGAATCAAACATTGAAAGAGTTAACAAAGGCATCTGTTAGGATGGATCATACGTGAATGATAGAGGTACAGAACCGATTAGCTAAAATACGTTTTTTCATATGTTTAAAGAGATTGAGTACAAATTAATCTGTCCGACTAGAACTAATGTTTGTCCTGTTAAACAATACTCATAAACTGAGAAGATTCCAGATCTCCTGCATTTACTACGATAATGTTTGCTGTTGTAAATATGTAGATAATAGAAAAACCCAGATACGTGACAAAACAAATGGAAACTCAGAGGTCATCAAGTAAACAATGTTTTGTGTTCCAACAATCGCAAAAACAAGTGTATTATAAGCACTTCAAAAACATACACACCAAACAGAAGAAAAAAAAAGTTTAAAGATAGGCAACGAGGATCCTAACAACGAAACACTAAGTGCCAGATGTGCCTTGTTACAATGAAGCACGTGAGTTAGCCAGGCTATTAGGCTGACTAGACACCCCACAAGTACTGAACTATTAATTAACCCAATACTTCAACTCATGTCTTTATTTGCAGCTATGCTAACCATTTGTTCAATAAGACCACGGACCTGTGAAATGAATGATGAATGAAAACAATATTGGTATGGATGAAAACCTAAACTATTTAGGTGTCTGTTTTGACCGTTTTTTAATGGAATATTAATTTGCAATTTCAACATATCGGGTTCAAAATCATTTTTTTTCAGTTTAAGTTGGCATGTCGGGAATTGTTCTCGGTACGACGACTTATCCATGAACAGAAAGGAATGCCAAAAAAAGTGTAATGTCGTACTGCCACAGTGGAACACATTAAAAACAAATACACACACGCATCCATACACTAGCCAACACGTCATTTAATCAAACAATTCTCAGACACAGAACTAATAATAGTAATGTCCGCTAAGACGTCATTGACCCGTTGATTGACCACTGACATGACTACGTGTTGCCGCTTGTTGTCAGGCCTCATTCAAAGCTGAAGGGGAGTCTGCCCACTATAGGGGTCGATCTCCGGTGTGTACTTCTAATAATCAGGGATGAAGCTTTTGCACATTGTGGTTACGTGGTGAAAGTGTCGACCGTGGTCGCTGTAGACTTCTCGAGTGGAGCCGAGTATTCCACTGCCTTGGGGTAGGAGCGAGCGCAATACGTCTTGGTTCGCTTTCTATCTGGTTTTCTGTTTATATTTACTTAATCTCCGACCTATGGATATTGTACTTCATCCGGTGAGCATGGCTCAACTGAAAATACGGAGAAGAGAGAGTTGACATGAAATGTCTATTGGTAGGGGAGATGACCGGATCGTCATTAGTCCGATGAGGGTGCCCCTTTAGTATTTCCTATGTGAACTCAAATCTGGGCCGTTATCGAGCGTCGAGCTAGACTCTAGCCGCCAGGTTGCCCCTTTTTCCCCAAACTGGGAACTGTGAGCAGTGTTCGTTTGACAGTTCTGAAAAATGCAACAAAATGCCATTTTTCAGCAGTCTAGAAGACATAAGTGCCCCGAATTTCCACAGAACACGGTTATGAATATTAATGATCAACTGGGTACAGTTTAGTCCGATTTTAAACCTAGAAGCATACTAAATAAACACAAACAGCGGAACGAATTGTAAGAGCAGTCTGTCAGAGGGGCTAACTTACTGAGGTCAGAAATAGCACATAGAGAAACGTAATGTACAAGAATATAACAATTACAGAGGGTGCTCGGTGTTTTGTGGTAAGGTGTCGGCATCAGGTGTCGCTGGTCGCAGGTTCGAATCACAATGGAGACCGGGATTTTTTCATGTGGTTTTCTGGTAAACTTCACATTGATCTCTGGGTAATGAGCTCGGACTCTCGTGTCAGTGTCGAGAACACTAACAATCCCATGGCAGTTAGAAATCGAAAAGAGAAGGCTAACTGGCAATGCTGAAATAAACATTTGAAAAAAAGCATAGTTGAAATGCTACGCAAATTATGTGTACCTTCGCCCAAGCTAGTAAACCGCAGAAAGTTTAAAACACTACGGATAGCCGAAGCATCTGGCTACCTTTCAATAGAATTAATATGCATGTTTGAATACCATGATTCCAAGTAAGAGGAACAATGCTCTTGTCTGCATCAGCTGGAGTGTTAGAGAGAGAGAGAGAGAGAGAGAGAGAGATAGAGAGAGAGAAAGAGATAGAGAGAGAGAGAGAGAGAGTGTTTTTTGTGTGTTAGACTTGAAAGACTAAGTAACAGCTGTGTTACCCAAATTGAGAGATCTGCAGGCATGTTTCAGACAGGACAGAACATTAGCAAACCATATATCATAAGTGTACATAATTGTAGAGCAGTCATTGGAATGACATTAAAGTGTGTATATCTGCTAAGCTGGTCATAAAAAAGCATTTTTCAGCTTGTGTAGGGATACAGTAGGTGTATGGTTGTGTGCCAGGGGCTGCTCACGGACTCATTTAGCATTACGTATAGGGTTTATCCAGGATGTCTGGTGTCACCTTTTTCTGTCATGCTAGTAATTGATTACATTGCGAAGGAAACGGTGGTCTATGAGAGATGTGGAGTCAAGTGGGCCTGATTAATACACCTAGAAGACTAGAACTTTGCAGAAGGCATGCGCCTGCTATATCGCGTCAATTACAAATGTAGAAGAACACATAGGCAGAAGACATAATCTCCCAATAAGTAGGTTTGAAGGTTGGTGCAAACAAGTTTAGTCTGTTTCGAATTGGGAGAAGTGTGATTGGCAGAGGAAAGAGTGTCCCATGTTTGGGTGGTCTGATGGATATGGAAGTTGGTGTTGATTTGGATGTAGAGGGAACGATTGGAGACTGCTATGTTGCGAACTGTGCGGAACTCTGGAATGATCTAAATACACGCTGGGCTGGAGATTGTCCACTTAAATGTGAGGTCGACTTTTGTGTGTGTAATGGTGTCATGGCAAATGGCAAACTAGATATTGGGCAATTACAGGGTTTTAACAAAAAATTCATTGGATATATTCTGGATCTGTAATAGTTGAGGATGGTTATGGACTAACGCTTGTGGTAGACATCATAAAAGGGACAGGAAGTATGTGGAAGAATGTGTATCTGGATAGGCCACACACTGAAAACTCTGAGCCCTTATTGACGGTCAAACTCTGTTATTTGGTCCCCATGGAAAGGGAACGAAAAGGACCATAGAATGCATGGAGAATAGACCTACTAGCTGATACAAGAAAAACATTGACAAGCTGAAAACAACTGAAGAAAATAGGCCAGAATCGGTCTGCATTTAGTAGGTTGGTTGTTGGTTGCCCTTGCACCCAAAGGTGATACAAGTGAATAAGTATCCACAGAGACACCAAAAGTGCACACATATTAAGGGCGCAGGTAACAACGTACTACAGACCGTATACACTGGACATGTGAGAAAATTCTAGATTATTGCATAGTATAATGGACTAGAGTTACTAATTACAATTTTTACAAAATAAACTAATTTAAGAACAAACTAATGAGAATCATAAAGAATAGACAATCTGAAAAATATAAAAAAATAGCTAAAATCTACTTAATATATCAACAAACTTCTAAACCAATATCTGGATTACCTTTATGCATGATTCACCAACAGATGCAACATAAAATGAAGGTGGAGGAATTATTCCGATTCTATCAACAAGTTGTTGTACAGTGTATTCCTTCTTACTGCAACATTCGTAGAAATGAAGAACCTGACGTATTGTCAAAGCAAGATGAATGGTTACCGCTTGCTGATTTATAATTTGTTAATGAATTTTTACGTTAACACAAACCTGTACAAAATACACTGAAGAGTAATACAAAATTGCATAACATATGAGCATTGCATACACATAATGATAAAACACAAATGTTAATGCATGAATACAAATTATGCTCACATATTCCCATTCTACGGGTGACTTTTTGAGCACTTGAAGTGTAACTACATGTATCCACCCTGCTTTCACTGAATCAAAGAAATGTGGCCCATAGATTCCAGTGATACAATATCTATCTATGCCACTCCGTAATCCATCTGAACAGGTGTATTGTGGGAGCTTTATAACTACTTTCTGACTGCCAATCCCTAAATAAAGAAAGAAAGCACAATAATGGTGTTATTTGTAATTCTGTATTTAAACGACATTTTTGCATTTCACATCACAAAACAATAATTCTCCAAAAGTAAGAGGTGTTTAATAAGAACAATTTTAATTGCGAACGTCAAATGCCAAACAAACAGAAGAAACGTATAAGGTCTGTACAATGGAAACACATATGTCAAACTGTATGATGATTTATGAAAGAAGTGAGAAAAAAAATTGCTCAATGTTACATATAACAATATGTACATATTTATTGACATATTCTCTCCCCATCTAGACGTGGTTGGATAGCTGGTGTGCTCCAATGACCTCAGGGGCTATCTGATGGCGCGAGTTTTACCACTGATATGGTCATTCAAGCCAGACAGGTCCGGAGAGAGGTACTAGACAAAGAGATGATAAGTAGATGGAACCCTATAGGTGTAGACGCAGAACCCACCGGCTAGTGCTAAGCGCTATGGTCCACACTAATGTTTGTCTACTTCATGGTCTAAATGAGTTTCTTGTCTCAGTCATTGCTTTCTTCTTCTATTCATCCGTGTGAAGGTTACATCAAAACCAAAACCATCTCTGCCTTGCGAAAGTGGTCAAGTACGGCAGAAACAAAGCTGCCCGACTCGAAGGGGTCGACACAACATTACTGGAACAATAACCTCCAACACTTCTGGGAAGTATATGGGGAATCTTAGCAATACTACTGGAAATAGACTTGACATCAGTGCGGTGGCAAAGGGTGAGACCGATGACACTAGAATGGCAAAGGGTGAGACCTATGACAATGTATTAGCAAAGGGTGAGACATAGGATGTTGGAATGTCAAAGGGAGAGAGTTATGACACTGAAATTAAAAAAGGTGAGACCTATGACACTAGAATTACAAAGGTTCCTGAAAGATAAAGAAATAGACAAATGGTGCATACACTTCTTCGTACGCAGTCAGACAGAAACTTTTTTTTTTTTTTCGAAAAAAGCAGCCGTCAACCTGAGGCTGTCGACACTGCCATAGATCTTGTCTAGTGTTGCCACTGGGGATGGCCACATCTGCTCTCTCTGGTCCTCGTATGTCGGGCAGTTTTGCAGCAAATGCTCAGCGGTAATTTTCCCGGTACCACACGGGCATTCGTCGGTGCCACCTATATTAAATTTGATGAATTTCCAGTGTGGCCAGTGCGAAGTCTGAAGACCACGACCTGCTCTCTTCTGTTCAACTGGTAATATGCATCGTTTTTGGTGTAGCCAGTATGTTAGGTTTCCCATTTGGTAATGTATCTAGCTCTAATAAGCCGTTTTGACTATTCGTATGTCATATTAGTATCTGGTTGTCGTAGTTTTGCACCTTCTTTTGCCAGTCTGTCTGCCTCCTCGTTGCCTTGGATGTTGCAGTGAGATGGAACCCACTGCACCACTACCCATAGTTGACAGAGTACTGCTCTTAAATCATTAAGTTCAGTATTTTTCTGGCTTTCTAGTGCTGTGACTACATGCAGAGCATCTGTAAGCAGGACTATGTGGCTTTCATTCCTTTTACCTGTCACCATTTCTTCCACTGCCGCCCTCAGTGCCTCTGCCTCCGCTCTGAAATTGCTTGTGTATTTTCCAGTAGCGAATGAAAATGTTATTTTTCTGCCATTTGGTAGGCTCAGGAATGCTCCTGCCCCTCCGTACTGTGTTTTATTTGTTACGGAACCGTCGGTGTATGCATGGGTCCAGTCCATGCTTGGGTAGTTTTCCGTTATGTAACTCAGAGTAGTATCTCTTCTTTCTTTTTCAGACTGGCAGTTTTTGTTTCCAAAACCTGGTATATCTTCTACCACCTCTGGAAATATATGCTGCCTCCAGGTAGGTTTTCGTACAGTAGGGATGGGCTTTGGTGTTACTGCGTTCATGGGGTTTTCGTGCATCTTTGCTTTGGCTATTTCTGCAAAGATTCTCTGCTTTAGTTTCTCATTTCCCATATTGTTTAGTCTCTGGTGTATTGAATGGTCAGTCAGTCTTCTGAGTTTCTCTGATTGCAGCGGGGCTCTACAGTCTCTTCTGTCGGTTATGGATTGCAGTTTGTAATCTTTTTAAGTTCTACAATTGGCGTTGACTTCATGTCTCCTGTTATAACGCTCATGGCTTGTTTTTGGAGTTTACTAACTTTATCGAAGTTCGCCTTTGCTGCTGTTGTCCATGCCGAAATGCAATACTCGAGAACTGGTCTCACTCTTCCAGTGTACAGTTTCTTTAGTATGCTTTCGTCTGCTCCCCAGCTTGTGCCAGCAAGTTTCCTCATGATTGCCATTCTTTCTCTGGCTCTCATTCGGTTTCTCTCGATCTGACTTTTCCATGTCATGCGCCGATCAAATGTGACTCCTAGGTAGTTTGGGTTGTCGTTTGGCTGCTGGTATTTGCTGTTTAGACTTATTAGTACATGTGGGTTTTCCTCGTTTATTTTGACCAGCCATGAATTCGCCCACTCTTCCAGCGATGTTAGTGCCTGCTGCATCCGATTTCTTGCTATGGTGAGATTCTTTTTAGAGGTCCACATAGCCAGATCGTGTGCGAACATTGAGCTATGGATATTCTTTTGTATATTCTCTGTAATGTCGTTTATATACATCAGGAAGAGTGTGGGTGACAGTACTCCCCTATGGAGTACTCCTTGCTCACGTGCCACCTTTCTGCTCATCTGCCCTTGTACTTGAACTCTGGCCGTTCTGTTTTTGAGGTAGTGGTTGATCCACTTGTACATTTTCCCACAAACTTCACATCTCCTTAGCTTGACTCTAATTCCGTCTTTCCAGACTTTGTCAAATGCCTTTTCCAGGTCCACCCAAACCGCTACTGTGTGTTTCTGTTCCTGGTAGGCATCTTCTATTTCCTGGGCTATGAGGATGACCTGATCCTCAGTGGATCTGTGCTGTCTAAAACCTGCTTGCTGTGGAATTATTATTCGTATTTCTTTCATATGCCACATCAGTCAGGTGTTTATCATACGTTCCATCAGTTTTGCCGAAACAGCTCAGTAGACTGATAGGCCTGTAACCATTTGAATCTGTTTTGTCCTTTCCTTTCTTTGGTACAAGTACTGCGTCTTTCCATGCCTGGGGTGCAATTCCTCTTTTCCAGCTTTGTTTCACGACTGATATCAGTTTCGTCTTCGCTGTTTGGCCCAGCCCTATCTGCATTTTGTTTGTTATCCCGTCTTGTCCGGGATATTTCCTTTTCTGTAATGTTCTCATAGCCTCTTCCATTTCGCTCATTGTTAATTTGGCCATCATGTGCTCTTCAGGTGCCGTATTGATGTTGTCGTGCCCCTTTTGCCCTTCACTAATGTCTGTATGCTTATATGCAGGGACCTCGATGTGGTTTGCTCCGGCATAGTGTTCTACAAAAGCGTTTGCGGCTTTTTTTCCAGTGAGCAAGTTTTCGCCCTGCTTGATGGTAATTTGTTTGTTCAAAGGGGTTTCGTCATTCATGGCTCTGACTAGCTTCCATAGCTTGTTCCCTTCTTTGTCTAGGTTGAGGCTTTCAGTTTTGTTTTTACAGCTTTCTCTTGCTCTTTAATTTAGAGTGTATTTGTATTTCGCCGTGGCGGCTTTGAGGGCGATATTTGCCTCCATAGATTGTTCTCGCTCTGCCATGTTTCTAGCATTTGTGACTGCATCTTCTACTTTCTGCAACTCATCATTCCAATAGGGCTTATAGTTTTTCCTAGCCCCTCTTGGGATGGTTTCCGTGGCGGCTTGCATTATTGCCTTGCTTAGGCTTTCCACCATGGGCTTCATTTTGTTGTTTTGTGTGTTGATGGTATCACACAGCCCATCTGTCAGGATTGCAAATCTGTCCCAGTCGGCTGGTTTGTAATTCCAACGTGGGAGCGGTTTTGTTTCCTGTGGGCCTACTTCCATATCAATGTCTAGCCTGATCAGCCAATTGGTTTAGCACCTGGCGGTCTATTTTATGGTATATGTCCTGTGTGGAAAAGGCCAAATCTGGAGTCGAGGTGGTATGCCATGTTCTTGAATAGAACTAGGGCTATCCTCTGGCCTATTGATTAGGCAGAGATTTGTGTCTATCTCCCACTTCGTTACCTCTGCTGTCTGTGTCCGAGTATCCCCATCTCTCTGAGTGGCTGTTGAAGTCTCCAACTACTATGCAGTTGGAGTCTTTGACGTCCAAACTCGAGAGCGATAAGTCTTTATTTGGTGGTCCGTACAGATTGAAAATGCAGAGCTTCGTCTCTTGAGCCTTTATGTCTACTCCTACAATTTCTGCTTGTCCGGTGTGATTGACAGATACCGCGCTACTCGGTATGCAGTTTCAGGTCAGTATCAGGACCCCTCCTTTGTGACCTTCTGTATCGAGACGGAAGGTCTGGTATCCTCTACTTGAGAATATATGGTTATTGTTGAGGTGCGTTTCCTGGATATATGCCACGTCAATCTTACCTTCATGCAGGTGATGTGTTAGGGAAAGCTTTTTGTTAACGACACAATCCGCATTCCACTGTTGTATTTTGAGGGTCTTTAGTTTTTGGTCAATAGGATTTACTCCATAGCCAGGTGCCTTGACTCCACATGAGTGGGTGACCACCAGTATTCAAGGATGGTCCCCTTCGAGGCGTGAGGCCCGGCACTCTCTCTGCCTTGCGTTACTCCGCAGGATGAGCGCCATACGTTTTTCAGATCGGTTGTACTGTCATCATACTGCGATTTACGTTGCACTGTTTCGTTAGGCGTGTGGCCCCGTGCATCCGATTTCAACAGGCGTTTCTGTAGGGAAGCCCTCCTTAGCCTTTCGCTGTCCCCAGCCTATCTGCAAGGCAGCAGTTGTTTGTGATCAGAGTTGTCTCTCTTATGGAAGTTGTCTTACCAGACTAACGAGTCTTCACTACTCGTGTCTATAGGGTGCGGTGAGGATATATGGGATGATATATGATATGGACTGGTTTACACAGAAGAGAGGCAGTCCAGTGTGTCTGTATCCCAGGATCATCACGTCCTGCCAGAAACGTAGCATTTACATGTGAGTGGGGTATCTCTTTGCTCCCTTTATTTTCTTGGCTTCTATGCAGGGATGGTACGCCTAGCATTCCCCGCCACCTGGGATGTTGACACAGTGGGGCAGGTGTGCAATTTCCGCTAGTCTGCATCTCTTTTGCGTCCGTTGGTATGGCTGATAGCGTACAGAGGTAGAGATCGAAGCAGAAGTGCATTTGACCAGGGGACAAGCCTGGTAATGTCATGGCTATGTTGTTCGCCTGGTTTGCGGACATATCTCGTGGTCAAGGAATGAGTCTCGACAGTTCACAGCGAGGCGGCTGGTCTTCTGTTTTCGACACCTTGATCAAGAACTAAGTCTTATGTTGGTGGTGTCGCACCCCATCGCCGTATAGGGTGAATATCGAGCAGCTATCCGCCCGCTGTCATCGGCGGATGGAATAGACCTCTTTATGTGGCTCGATCTGGTAGGGTTGAGGCGCAATCCCCAGGTCCCGACCATATTGAATCCTCCCATTGAAGTGGTGCTGAGATTTTGGGCGGGATTCCGGCTTACAGGCGTCCGGCCGTATTCCCCCACATGGTAGGCTCGCGCCACTGTCTTATCAGCCTGGTACGTGAACCAAATGTCTGCGGCTACTCTCGAGTTGAGCAGGATTTCCGTAGCAACGCCCTGTGATTTGTAGGGTAAAACTGACCTGTCTTCCGATGGTCTATTTCAAGCACCCGTTCACTGTTTGGCCAGGACGCATTAATCGAGGGCTTTTGTTTGTCAGTGACCAGGTATCTGGAACCTGCGGTTTCTGTGGGGTTAAGACACGATTTCCGTAGTGTTCCTTCATTAGAAGGTTAGAGAGCTGACCTGTCTTCCGTTGGTCTAATACCAGCACACGTTCACTATTAGACCCAACGAAAGTGCTCTCGATTTGTCAGTGGTTCTACAATATTTTTGTGTTGAGTCAAATTAAGCCGCAGGCTCCACTCCTAGTGGTTCCCTTTCGTCAATTCCTTTAACGAATACTGGATGCGGGACAGTCAAGCAACCGAGAGGATATCCCCAGATTTTCAGGGGTCTAATTCCAGCACCCCTTCCATATTAGACCCAACGAAAGTGCTCTCTGCATGTCAATCATTTCAGTGTTTGGCTGTGTTAAGTCAAATTAAGCAGCAGGCTCCACTCCTGCTGGTGCCCTTCTGTCAATTCCTTTAAGTTTCAGCTTTGCAACCATATTTCCCCCGGAACCCAAAGACTTTGGTTTCCCGGAAGCTTCCCGCAGAGTCATCGAAGGAATTCCTGCGTATTACTAGTCGGCATCGTTTATGGTCAGAACTACGACGGTATCTGATCGTCTTCGCGCCTCTGACTTTCGTTCTTGATTAATCAAAACATTCTTGACAAATGCTTTCGCAGTAGCTCGTCTTGCGGCGATCCAAGAATGTCACCTCTAACGCCTCAATACGAATGACCCCGTTTGTCCCTGTTAATCATTACCTCCTGTTCCGAAAACCAACAAAATAGAACCGAGGTCCTATTCCATTATTCCATGCACCATTATTCAGGCAGCCGAGGCCTGCTTTGATCATTCTAATTGTTTCAAAGTAAACGCGCCGGCCACCCAGGACGCTCAGCGAAGAGCACCCGTGGGAGAGAGCCGGCAGACGGTAGGACAGGAGACAACGGGCAGTGAACCGGCGCGAGCCGGACGGCCAGCCTTCGCCTGAGATCCAACTACGAGCTTTTAAGCTGCAACAACTTTAATATACGTTATTGGAGATGAATTTACCGCGGCTGCTGGCATCGGACTTGCTTTGCAATAGATCTATGTTAAAGGGTTTAAAGTGTACTCATTCCAATTACGGGGCCTCGAAAAAGTCTCGTATTGTTATTTTTCGTCACTACCTCCCCGTGCCGGGAGTGGGTAAGTTGGTCACCGGGAGAACACAGGGCCTTCAGGCACGATTCCTGCTTTTCATTTGCCGGTCACAAGCTCTTTGCGAGAGTCTGACCACCAGCGATACGAACTGTCGAGCTCTGCTATAAGCCTTCGAAAAATCACCACTGACTGTCAGAGTTTCTCGTTACGGACCAGAGCAGCGCACCTCATTGGAGGCTTCGACAAAACCTTTTTGTTAAGGACTCCCTCCGCGTTCCACTGTAGTATTTTAAGTGTCTTGAGTTTTTGGTCAATAGCTCTTGCCCCATCTCCTTGTGCCTTGACTCCACAAGCACATGGGTGGGCGGCCAACAGTAGCGTCAGGTTTGCCTTTTCGAGGCGTGAGGCCCGGTACTCTCGCTGCCTGGCGGGACTCCACAGGATGAGCACCATACTTTCCTTTTTTTTAATTGTGACGTCATCGTACATCGATTTACGTTGTACTGTTTCGTTACGCCTGTGGCCCAGTTCATCCGATTTCAACAGGCGTTTCTGTATGGATGCCCTCATTAGCCTTTGGCTGTCCCCAGAACCATTTGCAAAGCAGCATTTGTTTGAGGTCAGAGTTGTATCTCTTAGGAAAGTTGTCTTGCAGGACTATCGGGGTCTTCCCCACTCGTGTCAAAAGGGTGAAGATGATGGTGGGATGATGGACTTCGGTACTCGTTTATCAAGTGTCTCAGAAGAGAAGCAGTCCCGTTGGTCTGTGTCCCATGATCGTCACGTCCTGCCAGAAACGTAGCATATACATGTGAGTGGGGGTATCTCCTTGCTCCCCTTTAGTATTCTCGGCTCCACTGCAGTGATGATACGCCTAGCATTCCCCGCCACCTGGGAGGTTCTCACATAGGCGCAGATGTGCAATGTCCGCTGGCCTGTATCTCGTCTGCGTCTATTATTATGACTGATATGAGACTTAAGTAAAGAACGATGCAAGAGTTCATTTTGCCAGGAAACAAGCCTGGTCATGGCACGGAGATGTGGTTCTCCTGGAGTGCGAACAATTCTCATGATCGAGGGCTGAGTCTCAACAGTTCGCAGTGAGGTGGCTGCTCTACTGCTTACGACACCCCGACCGATAACTAAGTCGTCTACAAGTGATTTCACACCTCCACGCCGCGTGAGGTGAATATTGGACAGCTCACCGCTCGCTTTGATCGGCGGGACGGCAGATACCTCTTTCTGCGGCTCGACCAGGTCGGGCTGAGACGCGAGCCCCAGGTCCCAACCATTTCGGTGCCTCCCGTCGCAGTGGTGCTAAGAAAATTGTCGCATATCCGCGCGGGATTCTGACTCAGATGGTAGCCTCGCACCATTGGCTCTCAGCGAAGCACGTGTACCAAATGTATGAAACTTGCGATTCCTCTCGGATTGAGCAGGATTACCGTAGCAACGACCTGTCATCTGTAGGGTAAAACTGATCTGTCTCTCGAGTGTCTAATTCCAGCAGACGTTCCCTATTAGACCCAACGAAAAAAAATCGGTCTGTCAATCATTGGCGTGTTGAGTCAAATTAAGTCGCAGGCGCAACTCATTGTGGTGCCATTCCGTCAATTCCTTTAAGTATAGGCCTAACGCTTTAATGGGAATTCCTCGTTCATGGGGAAGAATTACAAGCCACAATCCCTAGCACGAAGGAGATTCAACAGGTTTCCCAACCCTTTCAAGGCAGGGAGGCATCCATGCTGATTCATTCAGTGGTTGATAGACCCACACCTGCGTGTATTGAGATAGCCCAGTGCTCTCTTGTTAGGCTGACCATGACGGTTTTTACCCTTGCCTAGCCTACTGTATATCTTCTTTATGAGCGAGAGAGAATTGCTGATGGCAGTCTCCCGCAAAGTGAAACTGATGACGTCCTCCAGAGTTGGTTCATCAATCTCTTTGGAGGGGTGACTCGTAATAATATGTACGCAGACCTTTGTCTTTTCCAGGCTAATCGTGAGCCCAAACTGCTTGCATTCATCGGCGAATCTGACTCCCAGTCTCTGTAGGGCATCCCCTGGATTTATCACTAGAATCACATCACACGCAAATATCATCTCTCTAATGAGCAATGTCCTTAACTTTGTCTTCGCACGCAGTCGTTAACTTTACCTACAACGCTCAGGAGCGAGATCCCTCTTTAATCATTGTAGTCCTCTCGCTAACCTTTGTTTTTGTAAATAGTCAACATTATGGCGTCACGAAAATCTTGGGGGACTGCACCTTTCTCACAGCAGAGTCATAGGAGGTCATACATCTGAGGTAGCACTGATTCTATACATTTGATGGCTTCGATTAGGGATTCCATCACACACAGGTGATTTGCCGTATGAGAGGTAACCTTGACAAACTCCACCAAAGCAGGCAATATGTAACGTTCCTTTATAATAGGCAGGCCCGATCAAGGCTTCGTCAGTAACCACCGTTTCTCGTGAGTATAGCTCAGAGTAGTGATCCTTTCATCTGATTATCTGCTGGTCACAGTCCATGATTCTCACATCTGTCAGAAATGTCAGGAGGGCAGCACCTCTTACAGTAAGACCAATGCGCATGCTATAAATATGTCCTTTCTCTGCATATATCTGCATTTCTTCACACAGTTTTTGTCAGTACTCCTGGGTGCATTGTCTAGTGGTTCGTTGGTTAATAATTCAGGATCTATTGAGGTCATGAAGTGTTATTTCGTTTGGGGATTTTTCAAAATCAATGAAAGTCTCTTCGTTGGCCTAAATTACTTGTTCCATTCTTGCGAGATGTGCTTTGAACCAGTCCTGATTAGCCCATTCCGTCATGCTAAACGTAGATAATGCTGTATGTTAAATGACCTTTTCATAACGTTCCACTTAGTTGTGGCGTCAAACTCCGATCCCTTAAGAAGAGCACCATTCAGGTCGGACACAAACCTATATGCCTTGGAAGGAACCACCATTAGCGCAGTTTTGTTATTGGGATGCCCCCTTTGTTTGGAGCTGTATAATTTCCAAAGCTGCTCACGTAACCTGCTACATTCAAGAGCATAGTCGGAGTCCCAGTCTGCACCGTGATAACTTCTAGTACTGAGGACCATGTTTAAGGATGAACGTCTGATGACAATAAATCGATGTGACCTATGGTGTTTCTATGTTACTTTCTGTTGCTGCTCGCCTTTGAAAAAAGTATTTGTAATATTTACAAAATTTGGTTTTAGATGCACAACTCCAGGATGCTCTGAACGTTGTCATATCTGCTGCCAATATCTTGACGTCCAAGGCTGGTGGTTCACACTGTTTGCTCCCCACCTATTCTAGCAGTACATTCTTTGAGAAAGAAAAGTGCTACTTTCATGTCGCTATTCTTCATCATTTCCTACAGCTTGTAATTAGTCCTTCACTCCCTCTTTATATGTCAGAGTGTGAGCATAAGGATAGTAACATTTCATGTTGCGGTTATGATGCGAACTGTGAGTAACCTTTCTCATAGATCTACGAAGATGAATCTTCTGAGGCCATTATGGTGTTTATAATAACAAAGTCAACTGCATGCTGTAGAGACTATTTAGGTTCACGAACCTTCTATAAGATAGGGTAGTTTTTCTCCCTAACAGCCATGTCTGGTTTTCTGTAGGCAGAGAGCTCTACATCAATGATGACTTTCATCCTAGCATCCTTGACCTCCTGAAGATCATCGGGGATGCATGTACACATAGTACACACGTTCCAGCTTGAACATCGAAGACCTGGAGTCTTCTTTTCATTGTTTTTATTTGGTGCAAATTAAACATCTGCCTTTCAGCCATGCACTAATCTACAGGCAACCACTGGAGCAGGCAAACGTTGGCGTTGGCAGACGTTGGCGTCCAATGGGACGCAATGATTCTCCCAACGTCGAAGGAGACAGGTTGCGCCCTTTCTCTGCATCAATCGGGTGGAACTTATAATCCGAAGACTGCCAGTTTCCGTGTCCTCACTGAAGAACGAGGCTGGAGGTCTCTCCAGGGTGAAAGCCTGAGCACTGAATATGGAGACGCTGGGTTGCCTAAACTGCAGAATTCCCCTCTCGGTCTTACTAGTGTATTTCAATCGAATCAAAAGAATGCCCATTTGGTCCCAGCTCAGCTACAGATGCTAAATCCATTCGCCTTAGGTTGTACCAATGTGGATTGTATGTATGGGTTTACTCTCGTAGCTATACAGTTTCCAAAGGTTACCACAAGGCAGGGGAGTTGATCTCGCAGAAACTAGTTACTCGAGACATCTGATGATACCACCATCGCCTCAGGATTAGCTAGTTACTCGAGACATCTGATGATACCACCATCGCCTCAGGATTAGCTATCACTCACTGGCCCTTCTGGGTCAAAAATCAGAGTTCTACTTCTTTTAGGCGAACCATCTGCACAGGATAAAGTACTTCGTTTATCCGGGTTTAGACTCAGAGTTTACCATCTCTTAGATTGGGTGCAAATCAAAGCTAATGAGCCAAATCTGTCTGCCTAGTTAAACAGCGGGGACCTTGGTCTCGCCTCACAGCTGGTTCTGTAAGAAACACAGAGCAACTCATGAAGGAGGTTCTGGGAACACATTAATGTAGGAGAGGCCATTGTCAAAAAAACTCCTGCCCGGCAAGCCAAACTCCGAGTTCAGCGGCGATCTACACATATAAAGGAGAGGTTATAAGACATCATTTCCTTTCCTGTAACGAGTGGGACGTCTAGGTCCAGACATTGCTACCCTTTAATAGCATTTTTTGGACTCAGAAAGGGAGAAAAACACAGACATAGACTTCTAAATAAACGTGCTCATAGAATTATGACTAATAGTAACACCTTCCTTTCTTATGTTACAAAAAAAACAACAACATAAAGTAGGCCGTATAACAGATAGCACAGGAAACATAAAACGTGAGAACAGAGAGGCAACTATTCTACTCAATCACTACTTTGGCACAGTCATCACGTAAAAATACTACACCACGATCCCAGAGAATTTGGATATTTTCATAGAGGCATGGATAGAGTCGGATTTAAATCAATCTTTGTTTCGGAAGAAATGGTTTTTACAAAATTGGAAGGATTGGAAGTGGATACATGTCCAGATCAAGATGGTATTCATCCACAGTTACTGGTTGAAATTAGAGACCAATTAACAAACTAATGGCTATATTATGTTCTCTAGCAGTTGCAAAAGTGATTGTTCCTGAGGATTTTAAATAGTAAGCCCATTTTTAAAAAATGACAAACATCAGATGTAGGAAATTTTAGACCGATGAGTTTACCGAACATTCTGTAAATTATTAGAGGCAACAATCAACCAAAACATGCTAATGCATTTAGACACGTTTATTCTAATGATGCATATTGAGGACGGGTTGAATAGAGGTGGATCGTGCTTAACAAACTTATTATAATTTATGGAGGAAGTTACTAAAAAGCTAGATGAAATGAAGCCAGTGGATTTTATTTATCTTTATTTTACAAAGGCTTTTTATAAAATACTTTATCAAAGATTATTTAGACATTTGAAATCACATGAAATGGTTGTGGATGTTGCTAATGGATTGACAATTGGTAAAACAGAAGAAATATAGTGGACAAACATGAGGAATACTCTGATTAGTGTGAAATAGAAAGTGGATTACAAAAGGGATCGGTTTTGGGACCAATTTTATTCTTGATATATATATATATATATATATATATATATATATATATATATATATATATATATATATATATATATATATATATATAAGCTACTGAGACATTTATTACACAATTAGTTGATGTCACGAAACTATGCAATAATGCAGATGTTGATATATTGAGATCAGATTCAGATACAATTTGGTAATGGTCTGTGAGATGGCAAATGGAGTTTTATGTAGATACATGTACAGTCAGCCTTTTTGCTATATCTAATATGGTACATCAGTACATAACAATATTAGAATGATATAAAAGAAAAGGGACATAGGGGTAATAATAGATCATACAGGTAAAGTGAGTGAACACGTCCAGGTAGCACTGGCACAGACAAATGGTAGGTTATGTATGATAAACAGAAATATTAAACATAGGGGCAAGGAAGTGATTGTCAAACGGTATAAAGCATTAGTTAGACCTAGATTGGAGTACCATGTACAGGTGTGCAGTCCTTATCGTTGAGGGGATATAAACATCCTGGAAATGATACAAAGAAAAGCGACAGTTGATAGTTGCATTCCAGAATTTTAGTTATGAGGAAAGACTAAAACAATTCGACCTGCTGTGTCTACAACAAGATAAATGTTTTAGGTGACTTAATACAGGTTTATAGGATCTTAAAGGAATTAGACTATAACAGTTTATTTTCAAAATACAACCACCTACAAGAACGATGCAAATTAACTAAAGAAAGGTCCAGATTAGACATTACACAATCTATTTTTAGTCACAGAGTGATGAATGATTGTAGTAGTGGAGGCAATGGTAAAAAATGCATTTAAGAAAATACTGGATGCACATTGCTTTTAGAGCAAGGAAATGAAAAAAAATATTGTATTTTTTAAAGAAGCAGATATTCTAGTATAAGGATAGGACTAAGAACCTACGTGACAAGACCTATCTCAAATACAGAAAGCCACTGTTGAAGCCTCAAACCTCCAGACGTTAACATGGAATGAAAGAGCTGACATTTTGACTTCACAAGATCCCATCAAGGGCAAAGTAGTGATGGATAAAAGTGTTATTTTGAAATAAATCAATGACCGCGTGATGGCAGATCAAACCGCAGTGGATGAAGCAGCAATCCACAGACTGCAAAGTTTCGACATTAAAAAAGGTTCGATTGGAGTGGGGCGCATGAGAGGACGGCGCAGGAGAGTGTACAACAAGCGAGCTACAGAGATCATCAGTATTCATACCTTAAGCCATTTGGTGAGAGAGACTGAGAACCTTTGAGTATGACCGTGGTGAGGTTACATCGATTCCTAGAAATGGAAACAAAAACGGTCAAATCAGGCAGCCATGTCGTATCCCCTGCCTTAACAACTGGATCCATGAGACTGTGATTGAAATAATATCCTCTTCATTTGCATACATGTTCTTGATTAACTTTGAATGGTCTGTCTATACCTATGTGCACCATAATCGTAACTATGTTGTGCCATGGGACTCGATCAAAAGTTGATCTTTACTGTACAAGAAATTCAAATATAAATCAACAAAATGTACTTCTACAACTTACCTGAAAATGAACTCACAATCAGAATAATGGTTACTAGGAATCGCTTCATGGTAAATACGATATTCGAAGATGACATGTATTGAAATTGAGATTTGCTTTATTCCTGGATCTGTAATATTTATGAATTATAGTTAAAAATGAAAGTACGATTTTTTGGTAAACAGTTGGCCTGCATGGCATACATACAGACAGACAAATACACGAGACACACACACACACATGCATACATAAAAACAATGAAAGGAAAACATTGCTAAAACAACAATTGCAGATATTTTCATTACATATTAAACATATTTGAAAGTCCATTAAGACATCAGTAATCAGAAATCTAAGGTGTTCGATTATTTTGTAAATAGCCATGTCATTATATCAGGTCAAGTCAGGTCATCCGTAACCGCTGAAGTAGTTGGAGCCTACATTAAGACATCCTAACAACCCCATTCTAACCGTATATGCCTTCGGCCGCTTCCTGTATCTATTCTTGTGGGAGATTGGTCCATTCATATGTGTTGTCCTCCCACCTCATTTTGGGTCGGCTTCTTAATACTCTGCTTTGTACCTTTAAATGGAGGATCGTATTTGCAAGACCATTTGATATCGATATGTGACCGAAAAAAGCGAGTTTCTTTCTTTTGACAGTTGCTAAGAGGTCTTCAAACGGCATATTGCTGTTGTAATTATATCTCGTATTTCCTCATTTGTAACTCGATCTTTGGACGTGACGTTTAAAAGTCTTCGGAAACATTTCATCTCCAATGCATGTATCATTCGCTGAAAGTCTACGGTAACTGTTCATGTCCCACACGCAGGTCTATTCAAGATCACGCAGAGATTGCGGAACTGTATAAATTCAGCTGGCAGCTACATTGGGAAGTAATAAGCACTGTGTCAAATTCCAACTTTCTCCTCCTGCACCTTCATGGTAAGGGTAAGGACGTATGATAAACCCTCTGTATATTACCTACGTATTTGAACTCCCGTTTTTGCTAGACACCAATATCTCCGATATTAAAACTGCACTCGTTCACGTTATGTCAACATAGCCTGCCTTGGAAAAATTGGACCTGCACATAATATAATGACTCCTAATGAGGGTTAGACAACTGTAAAATTGAATTCAGATACATTTTTAACAACGTGTAGAAATACCACACTCCTGTCGTACACCACTCAGCATTGGAATCCACTTTGTAATAACGGCATTCGGTCGTGTGCACCTTCCCATGTTTTGCATACAAGGCACGAATGCCATCTCGTAGTTGGCATTCTATGCCATGTTATTCCATTATTCCCCACAGCCATCCTCGGTTTAACAGATATCTTTTCTTAATCAATAATAGTCACGTTGAATATTTGCATTGTTTTCTACGGTTTGCTGAACTTCACTATCGGAGAGCAAAAATAGCATGCATATACCCCTGACTTTTCCGAAATCCTGATTGTGAAGCACTGATCAGTGGCTTCACAATTGTTCGAACTCGGTGTTCAAGGACCCGTGCAACAATTGTTACTAATGTAAATAGAGAAAAGATATGGCCCTATAAGAGATGTAGTATTTTCTGCTGGTGTTGTTTTTGTGAAAAATGTCCCACCACCGCCCTTTGCCAACCACCAGATACCTTCCCTTCAAATGAAGACCTAATTAAAGATCTATGTGAGCCAGCTTACCCTTTCATTGTGATAAGCGTTTATGCCACAAACTGACATGTTGTCCACCTGAGACTTTGTACGTTGTGGGTCCCACAGGTAAGGTGAGTGAGATAGTCTAGTTAGCGGTCAAAAAGCCAAATGAAATCGTGTGGGTAATAAAAAGAAATATTCAACATAGGAGCAAGGAAGTGATAGTCAATCTGCATAAAGCTTTAGTTCGATATAGATTGGAGTGTTGTGTACAGGCGTGGAGTCCTTATCATAGAAGGGATATAGACATGCTGGAAATAATGCAAAAAAGATGATAGTGGGATTCCAGAATTACAGTTATGGGGAAAGATAACAAACGGCCTACAGTGTCTATAAAAATGAAAAATTTGAGGTGACTTAATACATGTTTATAATATGATCAGAGTAATGGATACATTACACTACAACACGTTTTTTTGCAAAATACAACCACATGAACAAGAGCGCATTGTTAAAAATTAACTAAAAAGACGTCCAGATTAGATCATCATTATGTAGCATCTCCTTCGTAGAACGTCGCTCCCATCACAGTCTGTCTGAAAGAAACTCGCTCTCTTGCCAAAACTCCAGCCTACGCCACAGTCATATCCAGGCATTCCTGGATATATTGGTGCCATCGTCTTCTTGATCTACTCCTTCCTCTTTTGCCTGGCACCATGCCTTCCATCAACGTTTTCGCAAGACCGTTGTGTTTCTTGATGTGTCCAAAGTATTTGCATTATCTAGCCATAATTGAATTGATATACCAGTTCTCCTCTATGCTCAATTCTTGCTGAATGTCTACATTTGTTTTTTTTTCTCTGTTCGGGGTATTTTGAGGATCTTGACTCGAAGGATTCGATTCTTCTTCTATAAGTTTAGGTAATCGTCCTTGATTCATAGACATAAGCTGCCACAGGAAAAACACAGGCTCTCAAGACTTTTACTTGTATCACGTTGATGGTGCACTGCCATAATTTCTTATGGCTGTTCAGTCTGCGTATTGCCATAGCTAGTCTTCTTCTGATTTGTTTCGAGCAGTCTCAAGCTTTGTCAATTCTGGAGCCGAGATATTCAAAATGTGTGAACTGATCTATTTCCTCACCCCCACTATACATATTTGCTGACATTGTGTTTTGTCGGTCTTATGTCTATGAAGATGTTTTGATCTTTACTATGTCCATTAACGGCTGAAAGTAGCTGATCTAACCCTTCTGCACCTCATGATATTATCACTGTGTCATCTGCGTATAGTTACTCTGGAATCTCGTACCCCCCAATCGTAAATGGGTCGAAACTTTGAATGTTCTCGTCTTCTCAAACATTTCTCATTATACATTCCGCATACATGGTGTACATATAAGGTGATAGGATACATCCTTGTAGAACTCAATTTTGTACTGCAAACCAATCTGATGTTTGCTCAGATACTCGGACAACGGTTGTTGATCTTGGTATAATTATAATGATTCAATGTGATGTACTATATGCAAATGAACCCCCATTTTCTTCACAATTCTCCACAGATGTTTATGTTTTACTGTGTCAAAGGCCTTGGTGTAATCAATGAAACATGTGAACATGTCTACATTAAACTCTCTACATTTTTCATATATATTCCTTAAATAGAATATGTGGTCCCTGGTCACTCTGTCTTTCATGAAACCTGCCTGGACTACGTCAATTTCAGATTCAAATTATTTCTCTATCCTTCTCAATTGGATTCGAAGGAGTATCTTGTTAGCATGGCTGATCAGTGCGATAGTTCGGTAGTTCGTGCACAGCTTAAAGTTGCCTTTTTAGGGGACGGCAATATAAATTGATTTCTTCCATGCTTCTGGCCTCTCTGCACTGTGCCATATCTGTTTACACAGCTTATGAAAGACTCGAGCACTTGCCTCCCCTCCTGCTTGTATTAGCTCTGCTTTGATATCATCGCATCCTGGGGTCTTTCCCTTTTTTCAGGCTTTTAATTGCAGAGCGTACTCCTTCCAATGTTGTTTCAGGTTCTTTCTCATCCTTTTGTAGGATTGAAACTTATCGCTTTGTGCTATCTCCATACATGGTTCTGCAGTACTATCTCCATCTATTCAGTATGTCTGGTTTTTGTCAATGTGTTATCATCTTTGTCATTTATGACACGAGGAACCGGATGGAACTCCCTTGTCAGTGTTCTTATTGCCTTAAATGTATCTCTCTCTCTCTCTCTCTCTCTCTCTCTCTCTCTCTGCCTTGTTGCTGTAGGTTTTCTATATGCTTACACGTTTCCATTTTGTATCTGCCTTTATCTTTTCTTATTTCTCTTTTAAGATTTATTGCAAAGTTTTTATATGATGTGTTGGTCCCTGTACTTCCAATTTTTTTTAAATTCTTGCCTTCCTTCAATGAGTTTCTGTGTTTCCTCTGTTATATAGCTCTGTTTCTTTGGTTACATATTGGGAATAATTTCTTTCGCTGTCGAGATCGAAATATCCCTTGCATACGATGTCATCTCCCCAGATGTCATCTCTTCCTGTACCGCAAGCAACGCCTCAAATCTGTTTTCTACTTTGATGTTGTGTAACAGTTCCCGCCGGAGCAAGGGGAGTTTAGGATGCCTGAACATGTTAAAGCCTAAAGCTACCTGAATGCATGTCAAGGTCACTCACTGTCTCCGCAAAGGAGAACAGAGTTGGGTTAAGGAATGTGGACAGATAGAAACTGACCACTGGCCTTACGATTTTGGTAGGGGGAGATTGATTGACAGACGAAATTGGCAGCGGGGCTTGCTGCGAGAGAAATGGAGTGACAGGTGTGAAAAGTGTTTCGGTCCAATTGGATTGAAGATGACCATCACCTGAGATCGATTGGTCAAGCTCTGGCATTGCTTGAGGATATATAACTCGAGACAAAGTTTAGCTCGAGAGGCTGGATAGAGAGAGGCTGTATGGAGGAGAGTGAGAGAGAGAGAGAGACTGAATGTGGATAGTATGTTTAACTCACCGATTTAGGTAGAGGAGCGATTGATAGACTGTTGGACGAATGTTTAGTGATAGAACAGGATCGCTCAAATAGGTGTGTGAGTTTTGCATTTATAGATAATCTGAACGTGTGTTTGTAAGCAAGGACACATTGTGAACGAGTATGTCGAGATCGCCCGCCTGAGGGGATTTCTGTGAGGAAGAGTATTTGATAAGGTGTGTTGAAGACGCAGTTTAGGCGATGTGTGTGTGATGTAATTGCAAGGCAATAGAACTGGGTTTTTTAGATAGTTGGGAATTCCATCAATAGCTAATGCTTACAATTCCCGTTTTAGTAGAATGTTTAGTTAAGATGATATGTATTATATTGTGTTTGTAATTTCTCTACTCATTCTATGATATGAGTATGATATAATAAATATGCCACCTGCTGTGTGATATGTCATTTACTGAGTATGTTCATGATGATGTGGATGAGTGTGAGAGTGTTTAAGTTAGATCACGGCCAGCAGTGGGTCTGTTACAGTTGCATTCAGTAGGTATTGCTGTTACATCGAAGCGTATTGGCTGGCAACCTTTGTTGATTCTACGTAGTCTTGTTTTTTAAACTGCAAACAGTAATTCATGGTCCGTATCGCAGTCTGCTCCTGGAAGCGTTTTTGTTGCCAGCACATTTGATCTCCATCTCTGTTGCACAAAGGATTTAACCTATTTGGTTACTGCTGTTGCCATCAGGGGAGGTCCACATGTATAGTCTAGGAGGATGGTGTTTGAATAGGTGTTGACAATGGAGAGGATGTTTCCCTTGCAGCATTCAACAAGTATTTTCTCTTCGCTCATGATTGTGTCTCAAACCAAAAGGTCCTCGAACACTTCTCTCCTCATCGACTCTCTCATCTCTGACTTTCGCATTGAAATCGCCAATGATGATCAAGATATCTCTTTTTTTTAAATGTTTCATCGTTTCTTGCAAGGTGTTATAAGAATCATCCATTTCGCAATCGTCAGCTGCCGATGTTGGTGCATACACTAGAATTATTGTTATATTCATTGTCTTTATCTTTAGTCTGGTTACAATTATTCGGTCGTTGACTGGATTGTAACCGAGTAGTGAAGGTGCTGTTTTCTTTGATAGAATAAAGCCGACCCCGGTTTTCCACCGTTATCCATCCGAGAGTATATCAATGTTTCTCATGAGGAGCTGGTACAGTGCGCTTGATCAGCTCATCATTTTCCACCAGCAGCTGTGTGTACTTGTTAGGGGTGGACTCCCCTTCATGTCGTTTCACTCACGTAGTTAAGCCAGCCAGCAATAACCGTTGCCCGGAGGGTGGCGCTGCTGCACACATGCACACTCTAGAAGGCATACGTGAGCTAGACAGAAGTGGGGGAACCAAATAGGATCCTGGCCAGCAAGGATGTGGCTGCCCCTCACCGTGAGGTACTATCCCTTGCACACTTTTGTCCTACCCCCCCCCCCCCCAGATTAGATATTAGGACATCTTTTTTTAGTCAGATAGTGGTGAATGCTAGGAATGCATTTCCCAAATATATAGAGGAATGAGGGACAATATATGCATTTAAAAATAAATTGGATGTGCAAAGCCTTAGAGCAAGGTAATAGAAATGAAATTTGCTACATACATACAGACGCTTTAGACTCTTCTAAGCCAGTATAAAGACGTTAAGTTAAGCTAGTACATACAAAATAAATACAAACATAATGTCCGCTCGCTAGGCCAGTCACAGTTTCATCTTCGTCATTTTAAAATCGTGTGTACTAAAAGGAAGATTATGTCCAGAAAATACAAATTAAGTTGATTTGGATTCCGAAATTGGTCGTTGAAGAGATTTGGCGTTAAATCTTTTCTGGACCTGGCGCCATCTTTGTGCGAGAATTTGGTGCGATGTTCTTACCGTGCAAAGACATGTAGATGTTCAGATCCAAGAAATGATTTACGATTTAATCAGATCAATGACTTCAGTATTTGGTTTTCCCGGTATATATTATTTTGGTGGTGCAACATTTTGAGATTTATAATAAATGGCATTTATTCATGACTTTCAGTACGTGTCTCTATGGACATTGTTACAGACTCACTCTATCACCATTCAATTTCTTCCTTACTACTATCACTCCTTACCACACAACTAACTAACAATTATTTTAACAGAAGCAAAAAAGAAAACCAATGAAGGTTTATGTCCCATACAGCTTACACATTATGTTATTAAACTGGCACGTGAATCGTTTTCTATTGTTCATCACACATCAGCTTACAACAATGTCTCTCAAGAGTTTCGTGGGAATAGCTCATGTACGTATCTTGCTCTTAATTAACCAGACGTTCCATCACGTTATCAATTCTATCAAATTTGCCATTCACAGTTCTATATCCTTTGAAGTTGTCTCAATGCTGTCTAGCTAACTGTTCTCTGTCATATTGTTCGATCGTCGCTCGTCTGGTGGCGTTATCTTCCACCTCTCATCTTCCGCAAGGCATGTGTCTTTTGAACCTCCTGTCTCGTCTTCACGTGTGACTTGTGTCAGCGTCGAAATAAACAGGATAACAGAGACCGCCAAATGTTTACAAGGGCGTTGTGTCTGCTTCTCTCTTTGTGCTTGTGTCTGCTTCGGTGACTGTCTGTTCAATGTCTCTATTCTAACTATTGAAATTCAGCCGGTGTTAATTTCTCTGTTCTGTGGTCAATCCTTCCAACCAACAGTTGTCTTCTGCTCTATGGTCTATTTCAGCTAGCGACCTAACTGCTCGGTAGTCTTATGTTCTATGATCTTTCTTAGTAACGACCTAGCTCCTCGGTAGGTATCTGCTTTATGATGTATCTTAGCTAGCGACCTAGCTGCTCGGTAGTCGTCTGTTCTTTGATCTATCTTAGTAACGACCTAGCTCCTCGGTAGGTATCTGCTCTATGATATATCTTAGCTAGCGACCTAGCTGCTCGGTAGTTATCTGCTCTATGATCTATCTTAGCTAGCGACCTAGCTGCTCGGTAGTCTTCTGTTCGTTGGTCCCCGCCATTTGTGGTATATCTTGAATTCCCTGATCGCTCATCCATATATCACATGATCCCCGCTTTGGCTAAAGACCTCTCCGCCTCTTTAGTGCTTGGGCCTCAACTTTCGTTGAACTACCTTATCGCCAACTTAAGCATACCTTGTTTTTAATTTTATATGTGCCCTAAAAGATCGTGGAATTTGCAGTAGAAACCGTGGAAAGTATTCATTTTGACTAGACAGTCTTAAACGAGCAATTTTTAAAGAATTTCAAATAATGGACTCAATTTATTGCGACAGTATTCTAAAGTTATGTGTAGATGCCACGAACTCCAACTCTCGGAAATGGTTCTCAAGTTATGTGTTGGTTTCGAGAACTACATCTCTCGGACATGGTTCTTAAGTTATGAGTTGGTTTCGCGAACTACATCTCTCGGACAGGGTTCTCAAGTTATGTGTTGGTTTCGAGAACTACATCTCTCGGACATGGTTCTTAGGTTATGAGTTGGTTTCGTGAACTACATCTCTCGTACAGGGTTCTCAAGTTATGCGTGGATGCCAGTAAATCCTTTTCTGCAACAGAGTTCTTAAGTTATGTGTGGATGCCAGAACAAATCCAAATGGATACAGGCATATCAGTCTACTGAGCTGTGTAGGTAAACTGATGGAGCGTATGATAAACACCAGACTGATGTGGCAGCTGGAAGAAAATTACATATTAATTACACAGAAAGCAGGATTTAGACAACACAGATCCACTGAGGATCAGATCACTCTCATAGCGCAGGAAATAGAGGATGCTTACCAGGAGAAAAAGTATACAGTGGCGGTTTGGGTGGATATAGAGAAGACATTTGACAAGGTGGGGAAAGAGGGACATAAAGTCAAGCTACGAAGAATTGAAGTATGTGGACAAATGTACAGGTATATGGAGGCAGACAGACGCAAAAGAGGGTGCAAGACTACCACAACCAGATACTAGTATGTGATACGAAGAATCAAAACGGCTTATTAGAGCTAGATACAGGACCAAATAGGAAACAGAACATACTGGCATATCGTTCCAGAGGTGGTAGAAAATATACCAGGCATTGGAAAGAAGAGCAGCCAGACTGAAAAAGAAAGAGGAGACATAACCCTGAGGTACATAGCGAAAAACTACCCAAGCATGGACTGGACCCATGCATACACCGACGGGTCTGTAACAAACACAACACGGAAGGTATTGTGAGTGGTATTCCTGACCCTAACAAACGGTAGAAAAAAAACACTGTCAGTGGCAACTGGAAAATTCTCATCCAATTTCAGAGCAGAGGCAGAGGCATGGAAGGCTGCAGTATAAGCAATGCTGACAAGGCGAAAGTAGTGAAAGCCAGATAGTCCTGTTTACATATGCCCTGTCCGTGGTTACACCACTAAAAAGCCAGAATAATGTAGTACCTAATGATTTAAGAGAAGTACTCTGTCATCTATGCTAGCAGTCCGCACCAAAAAGAGTAGTGGTACAGTGGGTTCCATTCCACTGTAACATTCAATGCAACGAGGATGCAGATAGACTGGCAAAAGAAGGTGCAAGACTACCACAACCAGATACTAGTGTGACCTACGAAGAGTTAAAAAGGTTTATTAGGGCCAGAAACATGGCTAAATGGGAAACAGAGCATACTGGCTACACAAAAACATGATGCCTACTACCAGTTGAACAGAAGAGAGCAGGTCGTGGTCTTCAGACTCCGCACAGGCCACAACAGACTGATGTACCATCTATTCAATAAACTGAAGATAGGTGGTACTGACGAATGCACCTGTGGTACAGGGAAAATGAACGCTGACATCTGCTGCAAAATTGCACGACATACGAGAACCAGAGAAAGCACATGTGGCCATCACCAGTGGCAACACTAGACAAGCTCTATGGCAGTGCAGACAGCCTCAGGATGACAGCTGCTTTCTTCGAACAAATTCAAGTTGACGTCTGACAGCGTACGAAGAAGAAGATTTACTTCAAATTGCTTTTAACACCTGTACAAATTAACAGTCATCTAACAATATACATATTTCTATCTGTATATCTGTTCTTCATCTTCTCTCTCTTTCTCTCTCTCTTTCTCTCTCTCTACTTTGGTCTTCTTGTTTCTCTGTACTTTTAACAATCAATGCTGACTACCAACTAATGTTTGACAAATATGAACTGCTGTGAGCATATAAGACATTCCAATGTACCCCGCCAACTACCAGTTAAAGGCCAACCCAAAACACAGAAGGGATTGAAGCTCATGAACAAAAACATGCTTTGAAAACGTGCCAACCGTATCGACAACCCGCCCAACAAACTGTTGATTATGTCAAGGAAAGAATGTCAGAATACAAACACAGCCAACTTGCTGTTTACATTCATGGATACATCGAGTAATACAAATATACTGTAGTCGGGGATGCTGTGGTAGAAACTTCTCTATAAGAGGTTTCAGCTTTTATCAGATGGGGGTAGCCAGTTCCCTTCCTCGATGTCTTGGCTTACAATATCACTGATATATACATCTATTTTATTACCGCCAAGAATGAGATACTAGAATCTTCATTGTTCTGTTACACTCACGAATCCATGAACTGGTCAATACGACATGATACCGCACAAAGGACAACGTTATGTGGTAGAAAAGGGCAAGTCTTCGTCACATAATCCAGAAATTGAAACCTCTAATCAAACCAAAAACTTCAGGTTTTGTGAAAACCAATTCCTGTTCCTCTATCATTTCTCCTAACAGTGAATCTAGTACTCGTTTACAGCTGGGTTGGCTGGAACAAGTTGCAGCCGGAAAGAAGCAGCCACTCTACCAACGTTGTATCTTACGCTCTACATGTACATATAGTGTGGTCTTATGTTTGCTCTAATAACATGTCTTAATGGGAATCACACGTTTTCTTCTGCTTATCTCACGGAATAATCATTCCTTCATGGTTGTATGCTTAAACATATATCTAATCGTTCTATTGTATGTCAATGACCAATGTTTTGTTATTATTATTGTCATGATTATCATCATCATCAACATCATCTTCTATCAGCTTGTGTCTTCAGAAGGCGTGGGAAGGGGTGTAGTTTTATGTCGTGTGCCATCTTCGTCGCCGATATTGTTGACATTCAGTGTTTCTTTAAACATATCAAGGGACATAACCAAACACATACAAAAACATATATAATTAAGTTCATCATAAAAATGTTGCGTGAGAGGTTCTGGCTTGGGCGTCTCCCCTTTTTATCCCGGTTACAAACCTTAGAACGAGTGAGCTATGGCCCTACACCAGAACCACATAGACGTGTACATTGGCATCTGTACACTGAAGGCGATAGGTGTTAATTATCCACCCGACCAAATTTCTCACGCTTGTTGTCGTCCTCGTGCACGACATATGGGGAGGAGCAGCTCGCGACCCCTGGCGCTCGCGACGATTGTGACAGGAAAGCCGTGCTTATCACAAGAGCTGAACCTTGGACCTTGACCGGCGTCGAAGTCATGGAGCGAACTAGACAAGTAACTAGCAGAAGATAACACTGGCTGCTCCTGTAGCTGTTAATAGTAAGGTTAGAGTTAGCATATATGCTGATGCCTGTTTAAATTAGCTCTGTTGTGTTAACAGCGACTCGCATATTGTTTTTAAAATGAATTTAATAAAATTCATAAAATGCAAATACATGTTAGAAATTTCCGAAAGGTAAATTTCGTATGGTATGCTCAATTAAACGCAGCCTTAACTATTATAAGTATTTGCTTTATTTTCATTAAATTATTAAATGATGTATATTATTGAAGTGCATTTATTACATCCCTTTCTTTATGACGAAATAATCATTGTCCGTGTAAATACAGTTCACTACTAGGCCGTGAAACTGATATCTAGCTAATCGAAGATCATGTGCTGAAAGTTGTGTATGGTTAAGCGTGCTTATATTCCGTGTGTGCTACTTTTAAATTGTTCAAGCTTGGATTTAATGATATGGAAGCAAATGTATGTAGACGTTTTTGTTATAAATTTCTCTAACATACCATCTGTAGACTGTTAATCTCATTGTACATATCCAAATTTTAAACTGTACATTTTTTTAGAACAGGACACCCATTACCATCATTTTAATAACACTAGCCATATGGAATGTTGCATCTTTACTGCTGGCTGAATACATTTAGACATATTCATCTTGGTGGTGCTGGTCTGTTAACATGTGGGTGGTAAGATAATATGTAAGGTAACAAATCTCGGTGCTGGTCTGTTAACATGTGGATGGTAAAATAATATGTAGGCTATCAAATCTTGGTGCTGGTCTGTTAACATGTGGATGGTAAGATAATATTTAGGGTAGCACATCTTGGTGCTGGTCTGTTAACATGTGGGTGGTAAGATAATATGTAGGGTGTCAATGCTTGGTGCTTGTCTGTTAACATGTGTATGGTAAGATAGTGGGTATAACAGTAAAGCTAAGTGTTCTTCTGGCATGGGGATTCAAAGATAAAATTTAGGGCATTGAAGCACAGTGTGAATCTATTAACATATGATTAGTAGTATAATATGTACACCATTAACGGACGTGGTCAGTTTGTTGAGAGGTGAAAAGTAAGATACTATGTGGGACAGTAGAGTTTGTTGTCGGTCTCCTTGTTTTGTCCTGTGAATATCAAGATAATATAAATGACATTGAACCACGGTGTCATTCTGTTTGCACTGTGATAGTCTGATAAAATAATTAAGTCTATTGCATCTCTTTTTTGTGGAAAGGAAGATACTTTTATTTTGGCGATAAGGCTCAGTGTGGGTTTGTTAATGTATTGATAGTAACAATTTATTTAGAACATTACAGCTCGTTGTTGGTCTATTGACATGGGGACAGCAGGATGCTGTTTAGGACATTTATTCTTGGTGTCTGTTTGTTCACAAATGGACGGTAACACACTGTATAGGACAGAAAAGTTCAGTGTTGGTCTGTTCATACATGTGAACTGTAAGATATTGTGTAGGACACGTGTTCTCAGTGTCGGTCTGTTAATACATGTGAACTGTAAGACATTGTGTAGGACACATGTTCTCTGTGTTGGTCTGTAAAAATGGTGATTAGTAAGATATTATGTATGACATAACAGCTCAGTGTTGATGTTTTATCAAGGGGAAAGATAATGTATATAACCTTACATCTCGGTTGTTATGCGTTAACATTTGAATATTTAGAAAATATGTACAACATGAAAGCTCACTGTTCGTTTGCTAACAAGTGGATAGTACAATACTATGAGGGAAAGTAATGCTAGCTGTCATTCTGTTAACACGCAGATAGTAAGATACTATGTAGGACATTTTTGCTCTGTATTGGTATGTTGACCTGGGGATAATAAGATACTATAAAGGACATTACAGATCGGTGTTGGTCTGTTAACAAGCGGATAGTAAGATAATATGTAAGACATTACTGCCCAGTTTTGGTCTGTTTATCTGGGGGAAACATATACTATGTAGGACACCTATTCATTAGGTTGGTCTGTTTTCATGTGGATAGTGAGAAAATATATACAACATTATTTCTCAGTTGATGTATATTAACATGTGGATATTAAGAAAATAAGTAGGACATGAAAGTTCACTGTCTGTGTGTTGAGAAGTGGATAGTTGGATGGTATGTAGAAAAGTGAAGCTTGCTTTCATTCTGTTATAACGTGTGGATAGTAAAGCAATAGGTAGGCCATTCAAGATTTGTGTCAGACTGCTATTTTTGGGACAGAAAGATAAAAAGTAGGTCATTTAAGCTCTGTGTCCGTATGTTAACTTCTGGACAGTAAGATTACATGTAGGACATTAACAAATGGGAATGGTTTGTAAACATGCAAACAGTTTAATACTACATAGGACAATAAAACTCAGTGTCTGTCTGCTAACAGTTGTATAGTAAGAAACTATGTACGTCATCTATGCCAAAAGCTCGGTGTTCGGCTATTAACATGCAAATTAGTAATGTACTATGTTGAACATTACAGCTTGTTGTCGGCCTGCTAAGATAGGGATTGTATGATACTTTACAGGACAATTATCTTGGTGTCCATCTGTTAATATACAGACACTTATATACTACATAGGACCTCAAAGCTCGGTGTTAGCCATCATCTTTTGACATGCTGATACTAAGATACTATATAGGTGATTAAAAATCAGAGTTGGTCTGTTAAAGTGGCGTCAGTGAGATACTTTATAGGACCATCAAGCTCAGTTTAGATCTGTTAAAGTGGAGTCAGTAAGATATTATGTTGGACACTAATGCTTTTAGGTAGGTTTGTTAACATGTGGTTACATTAAGATAATATGTAGGATATTAGCGAATTGCATCGGTCTGTTAACATTTAGATAGTAATATTTTATGTAGTACATTACAGCTTGATATTGGGTCTGTTAACATTTAGAAAGAAAGATTTTATATTAGGACATTACAGCTTGGTGTTGGTCTGTTGACATGGAGACTGTAAAATACTATGAATGACATTAAAACATGTGGATTGTACAATATCATGTAGGATAGCAAAGCTCAGAGTCGGGCTGATGACATGGGTACAGTAAGATATCTTCTTCGACGTACGCTGTCAGACATCAATGTGAATTTGTTGAAGAAGAAGAAGTAAAATATTGTGTAGAACATTAAAACTTACTGCCGGTTTGTTAACACGTGGATAGTAAGATATTATTTTAAACAGTAAAGCTTGGTGTCTGCCTGTTAACACGTGGATAGTAAGATATTATGTACGGCATTCATGCTCTGTGTTGGCCAGTTGACTTGTGAATAGTAAGATACTCTGTAGGACATTCAAGCTCTGTGTTGGCCTGTTGACATGTGGATAGTAAGATACTCTGTAGGACATTCAAGCTATGTGTTGGCCTGTTGACATGTGAATAGTAAGATACTATGTAGGACATTCAATCTATGTGTTGGCCTGTTGACAAGTGGATAGTAATATACTCTGTAGGACATTCAAGCTATGTGTTGGCCTGTTAACATGTGGATAGAAAGATACTCTGTATGACATTCAAGCTCTGTTTTGGCCTGTTGACATGTGGATAGTAAGATACTGTGTGAGACATTCAAGCTCTGTGTTGGCCTGTTAACATGGTGGCAGTAAGGAACTATGTAGAACATCAATGTTTTGGGTAAGTCTAACATCTGGTCGTGGATACTGTGCAGTGCATTCAATCTAGAGTTGGTTTGTTAATATGTGGATTGTAAGATCATGTGTAAGACATTAAGGCTCTCTGACAGTCTGATGACATTGGAATTGTACAATACTTTGAAGAACAATAAAACTTGGTATTGGTCTGTTAATATATAGATAGCAAATTACAATGTACGACTGTAAAGTTTCGAGTAAGTGAACATCTGTTTAATGGGGATAGTGCGATACTTTGTAGAACAATACCGTTAATTGTCTGTATGTTAATATTCATATAGTAACGTATTATATAAAAGACTGTTACCATGTGCTTAGCTAGATACTGTGTAAGACATCAAAATTTAATGCTGGTATGATAATCTGTGGATAGTATGATACTATATATAGGACATTAAAACTCGATGTAGCATAGTAAGATACTAGCTAGGACTGAAATGCCTAGGGTAAGTTTGTTAAAATATGGATAGTAAGATACTAGTTAGAACTGTAATGCCTAGGGTCAGTTTGTTAACATGTGGATAGTAAGATACTATTTCAGGAATTAATGCATAGTGTCGCTCTGTACATTATATAAATTGCTGAGCGATTATAGTGATAAAACTAGGAGAGTTCAAAACGTAGTTCCCTCATGTTCCAGTCTCTCTCTTATCGCATGTGGAATATAAAAAAAAAATAGGAATGGTTAAAAACCGCTATGGTACAAAATCAAGAACCTAACCTACGTTAGATACAGAAATTACATACAATGAGACTAAAGCATTCATCAGGGCAAAGAACAGTGCAAAATGGAAAAAAATAACGACTTCCCTGGCCACATAGAAAACGATACCTACCATCAACTTTCCAGGCGAGACCAGATGATCATTCTCCGGCTACGCACAGGTCACAACAGTCTGAGATGTGATCTGTACAACAAGTTCAGGATTGGTACTACAGACCTTCGTGCCTGCGGCACAGCCCCAATGAAGGCAGAACATATTTTGCAGTCATGTCCGCAGTATACCGACAAAAGAAGTAGCATTTGGCAACAGCTAGTGTCATTCCACGAGAAGCTGTACTGAAGCGTACAGAGCCTTTAGTCGACTGATGACTTCATTAGAGTGTTTGCAGTTGATGTCTGAAGATGAATGAACAAGAAGAAGAAGAAATGAACCAGTCGAAGCTTCCCGTTGGATCCACTACTAGGGAATTGTATGTTTACATTGTGATTCGCATTATTCGTTTATAGGTCTAGTGATATTGCGAGCTTAATATCTGAGTAGCAAAATGCACCTTTGTCGCTATGTGCAACATTCTTTTATAGGTCTAGCGATATTGCGAGCTTAATATCTGAGTAGCAACATATCCCTTTGTCGATATGTGCATTCACAAGCAAAAACAACTAGTATTCTCTGTATAAGCAACATATGTCCTCTAACCCACTGTATGGGCGACGTACTACAGTAAACATCCCGAATGATTCTGGATCTTTGGGTATGGCAATGACAAGAATAGCACCACTGCCCTACATGGATAATGTCATAAGAGGCGACTAACTGTATGACATGGCACAACACCGGCCGTGCTTAGTTGGTTTGTTAAGAGCAGCATAGATGGCGCCTAAGAGGCTGCGGGTCAAGTTGGTCTAGTGTTTGATTCTTTTAAGATGAACTCGCAGATCTATTAACCAAACTTATTGACACTTGTCTTAACACAGCGGAGTAATAAGCTGCTCGAGCCTAACACACTAAGTAGGAAATCATCACTCCTCCTTTATCCAGCTCACACCACAGCTGGGACCTCCACAGGGTCATCTTCCCATGTAGAATTACAGGTCTACTAAGACTAAGATTAAAGTAAACACAGAATCTTACAAATAATATTTCTTTTGTTGCAGATTCTACACTTTACACTATACGAAATACAAGACGTCACCACTAATGGAGTCTCCCGCGGAACACCTGGCTGAGACATTTCGATTCTACTCCGTCTGTCCTCCACGCTGCCCGAGACTCATCAACCGTTGCCGTGGACGATCAACACGAAAGACAATGGTTGAGTATGAGGATTACCTGACTTGACTTAAAACACAAGGCAACGACTCTAGCTAGTCATCTATCTTCTCGGCACATCCCCCATAACATCAGAACACATTTTGCAGTCCTGCCCATCGTATACCGACAAGAAGTAGCATTTGGCAACAACTAGTGTCCTTCCACAAGTAGCTGTACAGAAGTGCTCGGACCCTTAAGTCAACTGCTGCCTTTGCTAGAGTAATTGAATTCGAGGTCTGAAGACGAACAAGGAAGATCTCTTATCTTGACATTTTTCGCGCCAGCCGAGGCACATCAGTACAAGTACAGTCAACCTCCATCAAGATGACTTCAGCAAAAAGCTTTGCATGATCTTGCAGTAGGAGTTTATGTAACAGTTTACTTGCATGATGAGGCTGCTATCCTCATGCACACGTCTCTTTAGTCACGCCTTTCAATACATGCATGGAGTTCAATCAATCAAATAATAACAAAAAGGCACATCTTCAAATTAACTAAAGAAAGGTCAAGAGTGGATATTAGGAAATATGTCTTTAGTCATAGAGTGGTGAATGCTTAGAATGCATTTCCACAGGAAGTGATGGAAACAGTGACAGTTAATTGCAGAGCGTACTCCTTCCAATGTTGTTTCAGGTTCTTTCTCACCCTTTTGTAGGATTGTAACTGATCGCTTTGTGCTATCTCCATACATGGTTCTGCAGTACTATCTCTATCTATTCAGTATGTCTGGTTTATGTTAATGTGTTATCATCTTTGCCATTTATGACACGAGGAACCGGATGGAACTCCCTTGTCAGTGTTCTTATTGCCTTAAATGTATCTCTCTCTCTCTCGCTCTCTCTCTCTCTCTCTCTCTCTCTCTCTCTCTCTCTCGAACTTCCGCTTCTTCCACCAGCAGATGCGTGTACTTGTCAGGGGTGGACTCCCCTTCTTGTCGTTTCACTCACGTAGTTAAGCCGGCCAGCCAAAACCGTTGCTCGGAGGGTGGCGCTGCTGTGCACAGAGACACTCTAGGCGCGATACGTAAGCTAGACAGAAGTGGGAGAACCAAATAGGATCCTGACCAGCAAGGATGTGGCTGCCCCTCACCGTGAGGTACTATCCCTTACACACTTCTGTCCTACCCCCCCCCCCACCCCCCCCCCCAGATTAGATATTAGGACATCTTTTTTTAGTCAGATAGTGGTGAATGCTAGGAATGCATTTACCAAATATATAGAGGAGGGAGGGACAATATATGCATTTAAGAATAAATTGGATGTGCAAAGCCTTAGAGCAAGGTAATAGAAATGAAATGTGCTACATACATACAGACGCTTTAGACTCTTCTAAGCCAGTATAAAGACGTTAAGTTAAGCTAGTACATAAAAAATAAATACAAATAGAATGTCGGCTCGCTAGGCCAGTCACAGTTTCATCTTCGTCATTTTAAAATAGTGTGTACTAAATGGACGATTATGTCCAGAAAATACAAATTAAGTTGATTTGGATTCCGAAATTGGCCGTTAAAGAGATTTGGCGTCAAACCTTTTCCGGACCTGGCGCCATCTTTGTGCGAGAATTTGGTGCGATGTTCTTACCGTGCAAAGACATGTAGATGTTCAGATCCAAGAAATGATTTACGATTTAATCAGATCAATGACTTCAGTATTTGGTTCTCCCGGTATATGTCATTTTGGTGGTGCAACATTTTGAAATTTGAGATAAATGTAATTTATTCATGATTTTCAGTACTTGTCTCTATGGACATTGTTACAGACTTACTCTATCACCATTCAATTTCTTCCCTACTACTAACACTCCTTACTTAACAACTAACTAACAATTATTTTAACAGAAGCAAAAAAAAAACCAATGAAGGTTTATTTCCCATACAGCTTACACATTATGTTATTAAACTGGCACGTGAATCGTTTTCTATTGTTCATCACACATCAGCTTACAACAATGTCTCTCAAGAGTTTCGTGCAAATAGCACATGTACGTACCTTGCTCTTAATTAACCAGACGTTCCATCACGTTATCAATTCTATCAAATTTGCCATTCACAGTTCTATATCCTTTGAAGTTGTCTCAATGCTGTCTAGCTAGCTATTCTCTGTCATATCGTTCGATCGTCGCTCGTCTGGTGGCGTTATCTTCCACCTCTCAGTTTCTGCAAGGCATGTGTCTTTTGAACGTCCTGTCTCAGCTTCCGCAAGGCATGTGTCTTTTGAACCTCCTGTATCGTCTTCACGTGTGACTATGTCAAAGTGGAAATAAACAGGATAACAGAGACCGCCAAATGTTTACAAGGGCGTTGTCTCTGCATCTCTCTTAGTGTTATTGTCTGCTTCGGTGACTTTTCTGTTCATTGTCTCTATTCTAACTACTGAAATTTAGCCGGTGTTAATTGCTCTGTTCTGTGGTCTATCCGTCCAACCAACATTTGTCTTCTGCTCTATGGTCTATTTCAGCTACCGACCTAGCTGCTCTTTAGTCTTCTGCTTTATGATTTATCGTAGTTAGCGACCTATCTGCTCGGTAGTTATCTGCTCTATAATCTATCTTAGCTAGCGACCTGGCTGCTCGGTAGTTATCTGCTCTATGATCTATCTTAGCTAGCGACCTGGCTGCTCTGTAGTTATCTGCTCGATGATCTATCTTAGCTAGCGACCTAGCTGCTCGGTAGTCTTCTGATCATTGGTCCCCGCCCTTTGTGGTATATCTTGAATTCCCTGATCGCTCCATCATATATCACATGATCCCCGCTTTGGCTAAAGACCTCTCCACCTCTTTAGTGCTTGGGCCTCAACTTTCTTTGAACTACCTTATCGCCAACTTAAGCATACCTTGTTTTTAATTTTATATCTGCCCTAAAAGATCGTGGAATTTGCAGTAGAAACCGTGGAAAGTATTAATTTTGACTAGTTAGTCTTAAACAAACAATTTTTTAAGAATTTCAAACAATGGACTCAATTTTTGCGACAATTTTCTAAAGTTATGTGTAGATGCCACGAACTACATCTCTCGGACAGGGTTCTCAAGTTATTTATTGATGCCACTAACTCCATCTCTCGGACATGGTTCTCAAGTTATGTGTTGGTTTCGCGAACTTCATCTCTCGGACATGATCCTCAAGTTATGTGTGGATGCCAGTAAATCCTTTTCTGCGACAGAGTTCTCAAGTCATGTGTAGATGCCACGAGCTCCAACTCTCGGACAGGGTTCTCAAGTTATTTTTGGATGCCACGAACTCCATCTCTTATGCAGGGTTCTCAAGTTATGTGTTGATGCCACGAGCGGTTTTGTCGGGGCTTTCCTTCCCCTTACTCTTTGGACCCATCTGACTCTGTTACACTATACTGGGTACTTCTTATTCTTCTTCTTCTTCTTCTTTTTCTTCTTTTTCTTCTTCTTCTTCTTCTTTTTCTTCTTCTTCTTCGTACGCTGTCAAACTTCAACCTGTATTTTTTCGAAAAAAAGTAGCGGTCATCCTGAGGCTGTCGACACTGCCATAGCGTATGTCTAGTGTTGCAACTGGTGACGGCCACATGTGCTTTCTCTGGTCCTCGTATGTCGGGCAGTTTTGCAGCAGATGTTCAGCGGTCATTTTCCCGGTACCACAAATGCATTCGTCAGTGCCACCTATCTTCAGTTTATTGAATAGGTGGTACATCAGTCTGTTGTGGCCTGTGCGGAGTCTGAAGACCACGACCTGCTCTGTTCTGTTCATCTGGTAATAAGCATCGTTTTGTGTGTAGCCAGTATGTTCTGTTTCCCATTTGGTCATGTATCTGGCCCTAATAAACCTTTTGGACTTTTCGTAGGTCACATTCGAATCTGGTTGTTGTAACCTTGCACCTTCTTTTGCCAGTCTGTCTGCCTCCTTGTTGCCTTGAATGTTACAGTGGGATGAAACCCATTGTACCACTACTCATTTTGGTGCGGACTGCTGGCATAGTTGACAGAGTACTGCTCTTAAATCATTAGGTTCTGTATTTTTCTGGCGTTTTAGTGGTGTAACCACGGACAGGGCAAATGTGAACAGGACTGTCTGGCTTTCATTGCTCTTGCATGTCAGCATTGCTTCTACTGCAGCCTTCAAAACCTCTGCCTCGGCTCTGAACTTGCTTGAGAATTGTCCAGTTGCCACTGACAGTGTTATTTTTCCTAACGTTAGGCTCAGGAATACCCCTCCCCCACCATTCTGTGTTGTGTTTGTTGCAGAACCGTCGGTGTATGCATGGGTCGAAGCCATGCTTGAATAGTTTTTCGCTATGTACCTAAGGGTTATGTCTCTTATTTCTTTGTTACAGCCTGGCTGTTCTTGTTTCCAATACCTGGTATATTTTCTACCACCCCTGGAACGATATGCTGCTTCCAAATGAGTTTGCGTACAGTAGGAATGGTCTTTGGTGTTGATATGGTGTTCATAGGGTCTTCGGTCATCTTTGCTTTGGCTATTTCTGCAGTTTGTTCGCCTTAGTCTCCCATTTCTAAATCCATTTAGTAGCTGATGCATTGGATGGTCTGTCAGTCTTTTTAGTTTCTCTGCTTGCTGCTGGGCTCTGCTGTCTCTTATATTGGTCATGGATTGCAGATTTGTAATCTTTTCAAGTTCTACAATTGGCGTTGTTTCATGCCTCCTGATATAATTCTCATGGCTTGGTTTTGAAGTTTGCTGATTTGATCAAAGTTTGCCTTTGCTGCTGTTGCCCCTGCCAGAATGCCATACTCGAAAACTGGTCTCACTCTTCCAGTGTACAGTTTATTCAGTATTCTTGTATCCTGTACAGCTTCTGTTCTTTCTTAATTCTATCTACGTATCGTAGACCTGTTGTTCGATCATGTACCGTCATCTTTTTTGCAAATATTTTACAAAACATTTTGCCAGTGTGGCTCAAGTGCGATATTCCACTATATTTCGTGTAGCATTATAAGCTGCATTTTTTTTCATATTACAATTACAATTGCATTTCTCCAATAGTCTGGCATTTTCTGTAAGGTTCATACTAGGCTCTGCATTCTATGTAGCCATAATATCCGGACATCATTACCTGCTTTAATTAATACAACAGCAATTTCATCAGGCTCTGGACATTTGTTGAGTGGAACAGCTTGACAAGCATTTCTGATTTATGAAATAGTGATGTTTAGTTCTAGTTCCTTGCTTATGTTAACTTTGATATCTTATTTGTTATTGATCGTAGTTGTTGGAAAGTTGAGAAATCATTTAAAGTATTGCTGTTTTCTGTTAAGGACCAGTTGTGGATCGTTTATTGTGATTCCTTTGTCGTCATTAATACATTCTGTTGAATTGTAACAATCATATCTGCATCTTATACTTTTGATTTTCACGTAAACATTTTTTTTCTTCAATTTTGTACTCCGAATTCAGAAGTTCTTCATACTCTTTGAAAATTTAGATTTAACCTCCTTACCAACTTTTCGTGCATTTTAGCTACTTGATAGTCGGCATAGTCTTGCTCCTTTTTGATTGTGGCATACATTCTCCTACTCCTTTCACAAGCTTATCTACTAAGCCGCAATGGGATGGTAACCACTGAAGCATGGTTCACTTTGTGGAAGCTACCTTGATTTGTTAATTTCTTTTATTTCGAAGTTTACCACTCATGAAATCTTACGTTTAGATAATGTGTCTGTGAAGATGCCCACTTGCCATCCATCATGAATCGTGTTATGAATCATTCAGACCTTGTTCAAGTGTGTTTACCTTGGATGTTTATTTATTGCTGAATAGATTAGTTGGAATACTTCTTCTTGGACTCACACCGGCTTTATGGACATGAGGCAGATGCCGGATCATTCATACTTAACAGCATGTCATGCTGATCCATCTGTGTCGACATGATTTCGCAATTCTGATGGATAGTTTTCATTAGTCAGTCTGTCACTTTTCTTTTGCAGATCACTGTACTCATATTTTCAAATGTAAGTCCACTGATTTATAAATGGATGTGTACGGTTTAATTGACCTATTCCTATGGTATAGGATATAAGGTGACCTTCAGTAGTGTTGTCTTCATGGGTAAGTTATCCTGCAGCTGTCTTTTTGCTGACGAACAAAGCATCCATGCTTAGGTATTATAATGGCAATGCATCCAGTCTTTCCTTCATTATGAGCATACGCACACTGTTGTACATTTGGTTTATGCTTTTTGCGTCTTTTCTATAAAATAGTGTTTGAAATCCAGTAGATTTCTTCACCTCGGATTGGAGTGTAGTTTTGAGTCATGGTGCTCGGTTTTGCAGTTCAGTGACTGCATATGTGTTTTACCAGTGTTGCCCACGCTGCTAAGCAGAACTTCAAGTGCTGTCTGATTTCTCAAACATCTTCTAAATTCTTTCTATCGGGAGCAGGACCACTAACATGTGTTATGTCGAGTTAGCGCTTTTGACATTTGCTTTTATAGTGTATAGATTTGACCATTTAATCTAGCCTATGTTATAATGACCTGGCTGGTCCACATGAGTTAGATAACTATTTTGTATCAAGATTTACATAACATTTAAAAACACATAATGTTATCCATTTTATTTGAGATATGTCTTGTCACGTAACTTCTTATTCCAAGCCTTTTTCTAGAATGCATTTTTCTTAAGCAATGAAATATATGAAGAACTTTCTATATTTTTTTTTTTTTTTTTTTTTGCGTTCGCCTTATTTATCTATTCCCCAAGGCGTGTGTGCGTTACATTGTGGTTTTTATTTTGCGCCTGTCGGCCCAGTGCATCCGACTTCAGCATGCATTTTATGTAAGGGTCTGCTTCCTCCTGCATTTTCTAAGGGTTTGCTTCCCCGGGGTAACGGCCGGTGCTGTGATGGGGATCGAACCCAGCACCTTCTGGTTGTGAGCCGTGCCACTTAACCACTAGGCCACCCCGTCCCCTGAACGTTCTATTTGACAACAACAAAATAAAACATTACTGAATCCAGACACTAATCGTTGAATATAACTTAACGTTTTTATACTGGTTTAGAAGACTCTAGAGTCTGTATATATCCAGTTTCATTTACGTTTCCTTGCTCTAAAAGCAATGCGCATTCAATATATTTTAAAATGAATTAACTGCCCTTTCCTCCACTACTTCCTGTGGCATCGCATTTCAAGCATTCATCACTCTCTGACTAAAAAAATATGTCCGAATATATAATCTGGACCTTTCTTTAGTTAATTTGCCTTTTTCTTGTAGGTGGTTGTATTTTGAAAAAAAATTAACTTGTTATCGTCTAATTTACAATTTCCTTTAAGTATCTTATAAACCTCTATTAAGTCAACTAAAACATGCATCTTTTTGTCAGCACTGCATGTCAATTTCTTTTTACTTTTTCCTCATAGCTAATTTTGGAATGCCACTTTCAACTATTTCGCTTTTCTTTGTATCATTGTCATGATGTTTATATCCCCTCTACGATAAGGACTCCACACCTGTACACAGTACTTCAACCTAGGTCTAACTAATGCTTTATACAGTTTGACAATCACTTCCTTGCCCCTATGTTTAATGTTTCTGTGTGTCATACCTAACATGGCATTTGTCTGTTCCACTGCTAACTAGGCTTGATCACTCACTTCACCAATATGATCTATTATTACCCCTAGATCCCTTTACTTTTCTATCATTCTAATATTGTTTTGTAATTATGTACCATATTAGATCTACTAAAGACGATGCCTATACATGTATCTACATAAAACACCATTTCCCAGCTCACAGACCATTACCAAATTGTATCTGAATCTGATTTCAATATATCAACCTGCTTTAGATTAGAAACTATTGCATAGTTTCGTGTCATCAACGAATTTTACAATCAATGCCCAAGTAGTGTATATATATCAAAAACAAAATTGTTCCCAAAACCGATCCTGTTTGAAATCCACATGTTACTTCACCATTCAGAGAACTCCTTATGTATGACCACTATCTGTCTTCTCGTTAACCAAATGTCAATCGATTTAGAAACATCCCCACCTTTTCCATGTGGTTTCAAATTTATAAATAATATTTGATGAGGTATTTAATCAAAAGCATTTGCAAAATATCGATAAATAACATCCACTGGCTCCATCTATCATTTTAGTAACCTCCTCCATAAATTATAATATGTTTGTTAAGCACGATCTCCCTCTAGTAAACTCGTCCTGATTATTTATGATTATAATACACTTGTCTAAATGCTTTACAATGTTTTGTTTTGATTATTGGCTCTAATAATTTGCAGACTGTTATCGGTAAGCTCACCGGTCTATAATTTGCTGGATTTGATTCGTATCCTTTTTGAATAAGGTGATCACTCCTGCATCTGTAAAATCTCCATGAACAATCTTTTTTGCAATTGATTGAGACATTAATATATCCATTAGTTTTAACTTGACTAATCTTAACGTCTTTATACTGGTTAAGAAGACCTTGCAGAGTCTGTATACAACCAGTTATTTACATCACCTTGCTTTAAAAGCTATGCGCATCCAATTTATTTATAATTGCACTAACTGTCCCTGCCTTGACTACCTCCCCTGGCAATGCATTCCAAGAAGACACCACTCTCTGAATAAACAAATATTTCCTAATATATAATCTGGACCTCTCTTTAGTCAGTATGTAGTTATGCCCTCTTGTTATTGTGGGTGACTGTATTTAAAAAAAAAAAAAAATTGTTATAGTCTATCCATTCCTTTGATCATCGTATAAACCTGAATTAAGTCACCACAAATTCTTCCCTCTTCTAGACACTGTAGGCCGGTTTTTCTTAATCGTTCCTCATAACTGTAATTCTGGAATCCCACTATCATCGTTGTCGCTCTTTTTGTATTCTTTCCAGCATGTTAAAATCCGCTCTATGATAAGGACTCCATACCTGTACACATTACTCCAATTTAGGTCTAACTAATGCTTTATACAGTTTGACTATCACTTCATGGCTCCTATGTTTAATATTTCTTTGTATCACCCATAAGATTGCATTTGGCTTTTTCACTGCTAAATGGACTATCTCACTCACCTTTCCTGTATGATCTATTATAATTCCTAGGTCCCTTTCCTTATCTGTCTTTCTAATATTGTTCTCTCCCATTGTGTAATTATGTTCCATATTGGATCTACCCATGTGCATGCCTGTACATTTATCTACATTAAACTCCATTTGCCAGCTTACAAACCATTCTCGAATTGTATCTAAATCCGACCTCAATACATCCACTTTAGATGAGACACTACTGCATAGTTTTGTGTCATCAGCAAATTTGGCAATCATTGATCCCATATCAATGTCCAAATCATTTATATATATCAAGAACAAAATTGGTCCCAAAACCGAGCCCCGTGGCACACAACTTTTCACTTCACACCACTCAGAGTACTCCTTATTTATGCCCACCCTCTGCCTTCATCCCGTTAACCAATGTTCAATCCATTTGGCACTTTCCCCGCCTATTCCAAGTGACTTTGACTTTCGAAATAATCTTTGATGAGGTACTCTATCAAGGGCCTTTGCAAAATCTAGATAAATAACTTCCCCTGGCTCCCCTTGATCTATCATTTTAGTAACCTCCTCCATGAATTCTAATAGATTTGTTAAGCATGATCTCCATCTAGTAAACCTATGCTGACTATTTCTAATTATATTAAATTTGTCTAAATGCATTAGAATGTTTTCTTTGATTATTGACTCTAACAATTTACAGACTATGCTCGTTAAACTTACCGGTCTATAATTCGCTGGATCTCTTTTTTTTGGTGCATTTATTGCTAGTTGGTCTCTAATTTCAAACAAAAACTCGGGATGAATACCATCTTGACCTGGACATTTATCCACTTCCAATCCCTTAAATTTTAAGTACCGTTTCCTCTGTAAAACATATTGATTTAAGTCCGACTGTATACATGCCTATTTGAAAAATACCCATATGCTCTGTGATCGTGGTGCAGTATTTGTTGTGAAAACTGTGCCATAGTACTGACTGAGCCTCACTTATTATGTTTCCTGTGCTATCTATTAAAGGGTCTACTTTGTAATTGTTTCTTTTTTCTAACATAAGAAAAGAAGCTTTTACTATTAATCATGATTCTATGAATACGTTTTATTCGAAGTCGATTTCTGTGTTTTTTTTCCTTTCTGCCCTATGTTTTGCTTGGCCAATAATATATTAAATTTGTTTCTTTTCAATATATACTCTTTTGACTAAACTTAAAATAAACATGTGAACGAGAGATTAAGAAAATATTAAAAATAGTAATACTGCTCAGCTCCTTCCTGTCTTATGACTACAAAATAAGCTTTTCAGTGTTGCTGAAGAAGTGAGTAAAGGTTTCTCTAGTTTCAGACCCTCATGCCGTTGATGTTTGTTTTTTCTTCTTATCAAAATGATCTTTAAGACCACCATTATTTACATTCCCTGATGTGACTAAAATAATTTAGTTTGGGTTTAAACGAGCTGTACTGCCATCACCAGAATACATGACATCGTGTTGATCAAGAAAATTGTTCTGAACTGTTCACTGGCTTATTCTTTCCGCATCCAAGATCGGTTGCAATGTTTTGTCAATGTAACATGAGAGGCTTTCCCTATCTGTTCTTTCATTTCTGGTTTCAGCAAGGTAATTTGTATTTTATTGTAACTCTTAGTTAAGCATCTTATTTTTTTCGCTTCTGTCCTGCTTGTGCATTTGTGCATTGCATTATACAATATTTTCTTGACTGGGCCATAATATGTCTGTCATTCGCATGGAGCAGTACTGCTTGTTTAATTTCTGCTATCTTTTGCGTGGACGGCCCTTAGCTATGTATCCCTCTATTGTATCTGTGAAGCATTGCCTTCTGAAGGACACTATCAGGTGTTTGACGTGGCACGTGGTCGAACTATTTGGGTTGCTGTCTCTTGATCAGGTCTAGCACTGCTGTTGTACATATTTGCTTTGTAATATATACGTTTGTGATGCTATCAATTCTTGTTCATCCAAGCATTCGGCCCATGCATTTCATCTCTGTTATTACAATGTTTCTTTTATCTTTGCTAGTCAATGTCCAATTTTGATACTGAAATCACAATGCGGGTAGGAATATCGTGTTGTAAAAAGTTCTTTTTGTATCCATTGTCACGTATTTACATTATAATATCTTGGGCCATTTACCAACTAATTTGACTTGCTTTATTACATATGCGTTGGATTTCAGTGTCTTCTTTGCCATCTGCTGAGATTATATTACTTACATTACCCAGGAACGTGAAATGTTTCACCTGTGTCACTTTACTTGTTGGTTTAGTATAAATATATTTATTTCTATTTCTTTTCTTGCAATGGTCACAACTTCAGTTTTCTCAATCTTGATATGTAAACTGTATTTCGTTCAGACCTTATTTTGTTTAAGTTTCTTGTTCTAATAATCGACGTGACTGCAATCTCAGCATATTCATAAATTCTTAGCGACTCTTAGCAAATGGTGCAGGGTATGGGTTGATGGTCTATGTAGCTCGCTGGTTGTACACTCTCTTGAGATGTCTTCTCATGTGCCCTACTCCGTTAGAACCTCGTGTAATGCCAAAACTGTGCAGCATGTGGATTGCTGCTTCGTCTATTGCAGTATCCTCTTCTAGCAAGTGGTCATTGATTGGTTTCAAAATCTCATTCACATCCATCACTAACGAACCCATGATGGGGACTTGTGAAGCCATGATATCAGCTCGTTCATTGCCCTGAACCTCAGAATGAGCAGGGTAATAGAGCCATGTAAGCCCCTGAGACCTCAACAGCTGCTATCCACTCGCACCTTACCAAACCCTTCTGTTCCTTCTGAAGTACAGCTTGCGCATGTAACGATGACTGCCTTTGTTAAAGAAGTAGCATGTATCCATCTCAGCGCTGATGTCAGTGTTTCCAACTCCATTCACAAACTGGTGGATGTTGACATGTATGCCCTACTGCAATCAGTAACGACCTGTTCTCTCATTCTAGCCGAGAAGGCTAATCCTGATGTTAGTTGAGTCGCACTGATCAGTCGGTATCACTATATGACGTCATCACAATGATGCATGTTGTTCTTTATCAGCAGATTCACTTCAGGTGCTACTCTCCTGTTGTCCCATTCTCTGTATTCCTTGGTTAAGGTTATGATGACTCTCTGTTATTCTATCATGTTATACAGTGTGGACATATTTTTCCCACTTGGCTATCGTCTAAGTTGGGGTGATTACATGCCATACTGTTTTCTCCGTATGTACCATCAATCTGATCATACATGTTAGTCAAGGTCAGGCAACATATACTGGCCAAGACCCTTATCTTGGCTTCCTCCTCAACCCCCTGGAAACGAGGTTTTTCCTTGGCAGTCTGGCTAACGGGGAGAGGGATCGACGTGATTCCCGTAGTAGTGAGCAACACGCAGATGAAGCCAAGCACAGCACAACCACATGGAGGAACTTGCTCCTCATCCATCTGCAGGAACGGGATTTGAGGAAAGCTACTGCAACTGGCCAAGTAATGTCCTTTTCAGGGTGCACTGCGGAGGAAACCTATTCATTGTGAACATTCAAAAAACAATATATCTAATACACGATTGGAAATATGTGTGAGGGGAGGGGAAGCGATGGAGTTGAGGGTTGTTATATACTAGTGTGAGATACAGGTTCGTTGCTAGGAGGAGATGTGTCTACAGCGTATAATACTATAATGGAGATCGCGGCAGTGACTCTAATGTATTTATAATGGATTTAATAAAGAAAGTAATCGTCTCTCTCAATCCTGCCTTAGGAAGTTAAGTCAGGTTTGCTGCGTCATGAATGCAAGATGAATATATAGGCCTCGATTCTAGAACATGGTGTGGATCTACTGCCTTGACTATGATATGGTTTGCTGGTATCTTCTTCTTCTTCTTCGTATTCTGTCAGACGTCAACCTTTATTTTTTTCGAAAAAAAGCAGCGGTCATCCTGAGACTGTCGACACTGCCATAGAGCTTGTCTAGTGTTGCCACTGGTGATGACCCAATCTGCTTTCTCTGATCCTCGTATGTCGGGCAATATTGCAGCAGATGTTCAGCGGTCATTTTCCCAGTACCGCACGAGCATTCGTTATTGCCTCCTATCTTCAATGTATTGAATAGGTGGTACCTTAGTCTATTGTGGCCAGTGCGAAGTTTAAAGACCTGTTCTCTTGTGTTCAACTGGTAATAGGCATCGTTTTTTGTGTAGCCAGTATGTTCTGTTTCCCATTTGGTCATGTATTTGGCCCTAATAAACTTGTTGGACTTTTCGTAGGTCACACTATAATCTGGTTGTGGTAGTCTTGCACCTTCTTTTGTCAGTCTGTCTGCCTCATCGTTGCCTTGGATGTTACAGTGGGATGGAACCCACTGTAATACTACTCTTTTTGGTGCGGACTGCTGGCATAGTTGACAAAGTACTGCTCTTAAATCATTAAGTTCAGTATTTTTCTGGCTTTTTAGTGCTTTGACTACGGACAGGGCAACTGTAAGCAGGACTATATGGCATTCATTTCTTTTGCATGTCATCGCTTCTTCTACTGCAGCCATCAGTGCCTCTGCCTCTGCTCTGAAATTGCTTGATTATTTTCCAGTTGCAACTGATAGTGTTGTTTTCCTACCATTTGGTAGGCTCAGTAATACCCCTGCCCCTCCGTTCTGTGTTGTGTTTGTTACAGAGCCGTCAGTGAATGCATGGGTCCAGTCCATGTTTGGGTAGTTTTTCGTTATGTACCTCAGGGTTATGTCTCTTCTTTCTTTTTACAGTATGGCTGTTCTTTTTTCCAATACCTGGTATATTTTCTACCACCTCTAGAAATATATGCTGCCTCCAGATGGGTTTGCGTACAGTAGGGATGGGCTTTGGTGCTGTTAATGCGTTCATAGGGTCTTCGTTCATCTTTGATTTGGCTATTTCTGCAAAGTTTCTCTGCTTTAGTTTCCCATTTCCAAAATTATTTAGTCTCTTATTTATTGGATGGTCAGTCAGTCTTCTGAGTTTTTCTGCTTGATGCTGGGCTATGCAGTATCTTCTGTCGGTCATGGATTGCAGATTTGTAATCTTTTCCAGCTCTACAATTGGTGTTGACTTCATGCCTCCTTTTATAACTCACATTGCTTGGTTTTGGAGTTTGCTAATTTTGTCAAACTTCGCCTTTGCTGCTGTTGTCCATGCCGCAATGCCATACTCGAGAACTGGTCTCACTCTTTCGGTGTATAGTTTATTTAGTATACTTTCGTCTGATCCCCAACTTGTGCCAGCAAGTTTCCTCATGATTGCCATTCTTTGTCTGGCTCTTATTCGGTTTCTCTCGATGTGACTTTTCCATGTCTTGCGTCGATCAAATGTGACTCCTAGGTAGTTTGGGTTGTCGTTTGGCCGCAGATATTTGCCGTTAAGATTTATTTTGGTGTTTTGGGGTTTGTTTGAAAGCGAGAATATCGTACATGTTTTTTTTTCCCCATTTATTTTGACCAACCATGAGTTCGCCCGCTCCTCCAGCGATGTTAGGGCCTGCTGCATCCAATTACTTGCTATGCTGAGATTCTTTTCAGAGGTCCACATAGCCAGATCGTCTGCAAACATTGAGCTATGGACTCTTCTTGGTATAATTTCTGCGATGTTTTTTATATACACCAGGAAGAGTGTGGGTGACAGTACTCCTCCCTGGGGTACTCCCTGTTCAAGTGTCACCTTTTTGCTCATATGCCCTTGTACTTGAACTCTGGCTGTTTTATTTTTTAAGCAGTTGCTGATCCATATGTACATTTTCCCACAAACTTCACTTCTTCGTAGATTGACGTTTTTCCCTCTTTCCAGACATTGTCAAATGCATTTTATAGATCCACCCACACTGCTACCGTATGCTTTTTCTCCTGGTAAGCATCCTCTATTTACTGTGTTATGGGAGTGATCTGATCATCAGTGGCTTTGTATTGTCTAAAGCCTGCTTGCTGTGGAATTAGTATGTGTTTTTCTTCCAGATGTCACATCAGTCTGGTGTTTATCATACGCTCCATCAGTTTTTCTACGCAGCTCAGTAGACTGGTAGGGCTTAAACCATTTGGATCTGTTCTATATTTTTCTTTCTTTGGTATTGGTATACGTACAGCGTCTTTCCATGCCTGAGGTACAATTCCCTTTTTCCAGCATTGGATCAGGACTGATAGTAAATTTCTCTTTGCTGTTTGGCCCAGCCCCCTCAGCATTTCGTTTGTAACGCCATCTTTTCCGAGCGATTTCTTTTTCTTTAGAGTTCTTATGGCCTCTTCGATTTCATTCATTGTTAGTTTTGCCATCATGTGCTACTCTGGTGCCATATTGATGTTGTCGTGCCTCTTTTGTTCTTCATTAATGTCTGTGTGCCTATTTGTAGGAATATCAATGTGGTTTGCTCTGGTATAATGTTCTATAAAAGCGTTTGCTGCCTTTTATTCCAGTGAGCATGTTGTTGCACTACGTGATGGTGTTTTGTTTGTTTGATGGAGTTTCTTCGTTCCTGGCTCTGACTAACTTCCATAGTTTGTTCCCATCTTTGTCTAAATTGAGGCTTTCTGGTTTTTTTTTCCAGCTGTCTTTTGTTATTTGCTTTAGAGTGTATTTGTATTTCGCCGAGGTGGCTTTGAGGGCGATATTTGCCTCCATAGATTGTTCTCTCTCTGATAGCATTTTAGACTTCATCCTCTGCTTTCTGCAATTCATCATTCCAATAAGGTTTTTAATTTGTCCTTGCCCCTCTTCGGATGGTTTCTTTGCTGCTGCATTATTGCTTTGCATAGGCCTTCCATCATATGTTTCATATTGTTATTCTGCGTGTTGATGGTTTCACACAGCCCATCTGTCAGGATTGCAAATCTGTCCCAGTCTGCTCCTTTATAGTTCCAACGTGGGAGCGGTTTTGTTTCCTGTGCGACTAATTCCATATCAACTTCTAGCCTAATTGGCCTATGGTCGCTACCTGTCAATTGGTTGAGCACCTGGCGGTCTATTTTGTGGTGAATATCCACCGTGGAGAAGGCCAAGTCTGGAGTAGAGGTGGTATGCCATGTTCTAGAATAGAAGCTAGGGCTATCCTCCTGCCTACTGATAAGATGGAGATTTGTGACTATCTCACAGTCTTCCACATCATCACATCTGTTGTCTGTGTTCGAGTATCCCCATCTCTCAGAGTGGCTGTTGAAGTCTCCAACTACTATGCAGCTGGAGTCCTTGATTTCCATACTCGAGAGCGACATGTCTTTGTTTTGTGGGTCGTACAGGTTGAAGATGCGGATCTTCGTTTCTTGGGTCACTATGTCGACTCCTATAATTTATGCTTGTCCGGTGTGATTGACAGCTACCGCGCTACTCGGTATGCAGTTACGAGTCAGTATCAGAACCCTTCCTTTGTGACCGTCTCTATCAAGACGGAAGGTCGGGTATCCTCTTATTGAGAATTTGTGGTTGTTGTTGAGGTGCATTTAATGGATACATGCCACGTCAATCTTACCTTAATGCATGTGATGTGTTAGGAACTCTTTTATTTAATGACTCCCACCGCATTCCACTGTAGTATTCTGAAGGTCTTGTGTTTTTGGTCAATAGTTTTTGCCCCAACACCTTGTGCCTTGACTCCACAGCACATGGGTGGGTGACCACCAGTAGCATTTCGCTGCCTGGCGGGACTCCACAGGATGAGAGCCACACTTTTTTATGATAGGTTGTACCGTCATCATTCAGCGATATACGTTGCACTGTTTCATTAATCATGTAGCCCAGTTCATCCGTTTCAACAGGCGTTTCTGTAGGGATGCCCTCCTCAGCCTTTGGCTGTCCCCAGCCTTTGGCTGTCCCCAGCCTATCTGCATGGCAGCAGTTTTTTTTAGTCAGAGTTGTCTCACTTAATGAAGTTGTCTTGCAGGAATATCGAGTCTTCCCCACTCGTGTCTAGAGGGTGAGGCAATGATATGATATGATGGACTATGTACTCATTTGTACCATCCCGGAAGAGAGGAAGTCCAGTGTGTCTGTGTCCCAGGATCCTTACGTTTTGTCAAAAACGTAGCATATGCTTTTGAGTGAGGTATCTCTTTGCTCCCTTTATTTCCTCGGGTCATCTGCAGTGATTGCACGCCTAGCATTCCCCGCCACCTGGAAGGTTGTCACAATAGGGCAGAGGTACACTGTCCACTGGGCTGCATCTCTTCTGCGTCCATTGGGATGACTGATAACAGACAGAGGTAAAGAGCGAGGCAGGAGTGCCTTTAACCATTGGACAAGTCTGGCCAGGGCACTGAGATGTTGTTCGCCTGGTGTGCGGACATATCTCATGATCAAGTGTTGAGTCTCAACAGTTTGCAGTGAGGTGGCTGCTCTACTGCTTACGACACCCCGACCAAGAACTAAGTCTTCTACTAGTGGTTTCACACCTCATCGCCGTATGGGGTGAATATCGAGCAGTTTTCCGCCTGCTTTGATCAGCGGACGGCATATACCACTTTTGCGGTTCGATCGGGTCGGGCTGATACGCTAGCCCCAGGTCCCAACCATATCGTAGCCTCTCATCGCATTGGCGCTGAGATTATGGGCGAGATTCCGGCTTAGAGGCGTTCGGCCGTAATCCCTCAGATGGTAGCCTCGCACCTTTGGCTTATCAGCCTAGCACTTGGACCAATTATCTGGTCTGGTCTGGTCTGGAGCAGGGTTACCGTAGCAACTCTCTTTCATTAAAAGTGTAAAGCTGACCTGTCTTCCGTGGGTCTAATTTCAGCACATGTTCCTTATTCGACCCATTGAACGAGCTCTCAGTCTGTCAGTCATTTTACAGTTTTGGCGTGTTGAGTCAAATTATGCAACAGGCTCCATGCCTGGTCGTGCCCTTCCGTCAATTCCTTTAACGAACACTGGATGCGAGACAATTGAGCCACCGAGAGACTAGCCCCAGATTTTCGAGGGACTAATTCCAGCACCCGTTCCCTATTAGAACCAACGAAAGTGCTCTCGGCCTGTCAATCATTTCAGTGTTGGCGTGTTGAATCAAATTCAGTCGCAGGCTCCACTCCTGGTGGTGCTTTTCCGTCAATTCCTGTACGTTTCAGCTTTGCAACCATACTTCCCCCGGAACCCAAACACTTTGATTTCCCTGAAGCTGCCCGCAGAGTCATCGAACAAACTCCTGCTTATCGGTAGTCAGCATCGTTTATGGTCAGAACTATGACGGTATCTGATCGTCTTCTCGCCTCTGACTTTCGTTATTGATTAATGAAAAATTATTGAAAAATGCTTTCGCAGTAGCTGGTCTTACGGCGATCCACGATTTGCGGCGTTAGAGGTGAAAATCGTGGATCGCCGTAAGACCAGCTACTGCGAAAGCATTTGTCAATAATTTTTCATTAATCAATAACGAAAGTTACGAATGCCCCTGTTAATCATTACCTCCAGTTTCGAAAACAAACAAAATAGAACCGAAATCCTAATCTATTATTCCATGCACCATTATTTAGGCAGCCCAGGCATGCCTTGAACACTGTACATTTTTCAAAGTAAACGCGCTGGCCACCCGGGATGCTCAGCGAAGAGCACCCGCGTGAGAGAACCGGCATACGTTAGGGCAGGAGACAACGGACAGTGAACCGACGCGAAGTGGACCACCCGCCTGTGCCTGAGATTCAACTACGATCTTTTTAACTGCAACAACTTTAATATACGCTATTGGAGCTGGAATTACTTCGGTTGCTGGCACCAGACTTGCCCTACAATATATCCTCGTTAAAGGGTTTAAAGTGTACTCATTCCAATTACGGGGTCTCGAAAGAGTCCTATATTGTTATTGTTCGTCACTACCTCTCCGTGCTGGGAGTGGATAAGTTGCGCGCCTGCTGCCTTCCTTAGATGGGGTAGCCGTTTCTCATGCTCCCTCTCCAGAATCGAACCCTGATTCCCCGTTACCCGTTACAAACATGGTAGGCATGTCACGTACCATCGACATTTGATAGGGCATACATTTAAAAGGTTCGTCGCCGGCACATGAGGCCATGCGATCAGCACAAAGTTATCCAGAGTCACCAGTGGCGAAGCCGTAAGCCCGCGAGGGGAAACGACAATTGGTTTTAAACTAATAAAAGCGCTCTTTCCGCGAGGGTCGGAGCTTGGTAAGCATGTATTAGCTCTAGAATTGTCACAGTTATCCAAGTAGGATCGTGTCATCTAAGTAACCTCGACTGATTTAATGAGCCATTCGCGGTTTCACCGTGAGACAGTGTGAACTTAGACATGCATGGCTTAATCTTTGAGACACGCATATGACTACAGGCAGGATCAACCAGATATCTGTCGGAGACGGACAAACCACACACACCGGTCGACGATGGATGGATGGATATATGTGTAAAAAGCCTTACCAGGACGGCTGCAGGGACAGACTGACGGACATACGGTTGTTCCGTCCCTGACTCCGTCGACCTAGGACCGCCAGGCAGGGGCCCGTACACACATCAACCGACCGACCGAACGGGCTCGCTCGTGGAGGGATGGCAGCGCTCTGTGCAGAACGGATCCCAACAGCCCCGGCGATGATTTTCACTCAGACAGCAGACGATTTTTGCCTGCAGGCCTGCCCTTCCCCGACTGGTTAGTCGGGCGAGGACAGGGCCTTTAGGCACATTTACTGCTTTCCATTTGCCGGTCACAAGCTATTTGCAAGAGAATGACCACCGGCGAGACGAGCTGTCGAGATTGGCTATACGCATTCGACGAAACACACACGGACCGACACAGTTTATATATACGGACGACAGTAACGCACCGTTTCCAGTGGTACGACTCCACCAAAATGGTCCCACTACAGTGCCGGGGCGGCAAATGCGGGCGAGCGTATTAGGCGGGCCCGCGTTTTCACTTCGCCTGGCGGAACTGAGAACGATGTACGTACACTGGATGCGAGTCAATCGGACCACCAAGAGACTAGTCCCCCAAAAAAACGAAAAAACCGTGAGATGCGATACTTCAAATAAATAAACCCATTCCCCCTTTTTAGCACAACAATCACTGGAAATCGAACGAAAGACATAACCTCCGAATCTGGACGAGAGTACCTCCAACTCAAAAAAAAAAAAAGGAAATTGGATTTGCAAACCACCAATCACTCACATGACTGATCAAAGAGAGAACCACCAAATGACATGAACTCCTGCAACACGGAAAACACTAGGTTAGGTACAAACAGATACACACACGCATCCAAGCATTGGTTTATGTGTCCTGATATCGCCCAAGGGACTACGGTCTGGGGTGGAAAATGGCGCGCCTCCGCCAGTAGAAACTAGTGAGGCAAACATCTAAGCAAAAACAAAATTTAAAAAATTCTCTAGACACCAGCATTGACAGTTGGTATTAATGACATTTTCAAGTTCATCACCGATCGTCTTATAGATTACGACACTGCAGTTGATGAATCAGCCTTGCACATTTTGCAGGATGTAGACATCATTCGGGGGTCCAGCAGAAAGAAACACCGGACAGGACGGAACAGCAGAGCATACAATAAGTGAGTTCCATGTGCATCAGTATCTACAGTCTTCGCCATTTTCTGAGACAAAGTTATCATCTATGTGTTACCTGGATCAAAATCATATAATTTACTTCGGCATTCTAAACTTGTGTTAAAATAAGACCATCAGAGTAAATAAGATTGTTTACACACGTTCTAATACGGTGAAACATATTAAGGAATCCAATAAATAGATGGTTTACTGCATCAGTGTAAGAAGAACGACAAGGAGTGTCGAGTATACTGAACAGGCCAAACAGCAGAAGGAAAAAGTTTACGTTGGAGGAGCTTTATCATTTTTTGTAACGTATAGGTTTTATTATGCTGGATACAAGAAGCGCTGTGTGTATCGACCTGATATTACCTCATTGAACACCTACCTCCAGCAATTTCGAATAGTACAACTATTATATATATATATATATATATATATTTATATTTATTTACGTATATATATATGTAAATTTAAGTAACTCATAGCTTAACTCCCGTAGATGTGTGAGGTGTAAGCGATTTCACATCTTTAAAGGTTCGGCTATATGAGGGCGGTATCCATCTCCTCTCCCTCGCCGCTTTTAGTTCTCTGATAGAACGGGTACCTATTATAGGCTGTGTCGACCAGAGAGCCCTCTTCCACCTCAACTGGGGAATGAACGCAGGACCATTCAGATGCGAAGACAGCATGCTATCCACTGCGCTACCCGCCTACCTTATATATATATATGATTGGTTGGATAGGCATCCTGACAGTCAAGAGACAGGACAATGGTCTTTGTGCTAGGGAATGGGCAGACAATTGTCGTGATTTTGGCCGCAAATGTCTGTAGTTTGCATATTGACTTATCCTGTCTTCTTTTGTCTGCATACCAACGCACACAGCCTGCATCTAGCCGGGTCTGTCTTTTACAATGTTCTCCCAGTTGCATGCGTTCATATCTAACGCTTTCACGTCACGATTACAAACACCTATAAAGCGAAGCAAGGATCTGCCCTTGTTTCGCTTGCCCGTGGTGAGTTCTCCATAAATTGTATATGTTGGTATTGGCACATAACATTCTGCACACGGTGACCAAGCGCCCCCCCCCCCCTCTCCCCTCATCTCCCTGCAATCGTAACTAAGCTGGAAATCTTTGCACGTTCCAACATTTCGTTGTTAGTCACTCTGTCACTCAATGAAATGCCAAGTATGAGTTGTCAGGCAGTGCATGTACAAGTATTTGGCCTTTTTACTTGTGAGACATGCAGAGACCGCATGTCGTTGCCATAGAGTAGGTTAGTAATTATTCATGATCTGTACACAACAACGGAAATAGAGATGGTCAGAAGGTGTTATTCTACACCCTCTGTGAGAGCCTGGCAGTTGTTGACGAGGACATTCCTATTCTTTTCTCCAGCTGTGTCCAGTGAAACGTTGTCGGTGATGATAGATCAGAGGTTGTCGGTGATGATTGATCAGAGGTTGTCGGTGATGATAGATCAGAGGTTGTCGGTGATGATAGATCAGAGATTTGTCGGTGATGATAGATAAGAGGTTGTCGGTGATGATAGATCAGAGGTTGTCGGTGATGATAGATCAGAGGTTGTCGGTGATGACAGATCAGAGGTTGTCGGTGATGATAGATCAGAGGTTGTCGGTGATGATAGATCAGAGATTGTCGGTGATGATAGATCAGAAGTTGTTGAAGTGATTTACTACCTCCAGATTTGTTATCGTTCAAGACAATGGTTGATCTGCACATTGAACCATCACTTTCGTGTGTTGTACGCTGATGGTGGGAACAAACAGATTACTCGATTTGTAAACGTATTACTAAGGAGTGGACAATATCACAGCAGAGCTCTTACAGGCAGGTGGGGAAGTAAAGGTGGGAAATTGGTACCAGTTCTGTCCGAGAAGTAAAAGCGGCCAGGGAGAGGAGATGGCTACCGCCCACAAATAGGCGATTCTTTGAAATGTGAGTTCGCTAACACCTCACACTCCTAGGCAGTGATGCTATGGGTTACTTTACTTTACATTACTTTACATTGATGGCTACATTGACATCTTGGAAGACTGCTACTTCCTTCCAGCAGAGGCAAATGAGATGAAACAACGACTGAGCTAGTGCTGCTTTCCCTCATGTTGTTGCTTTGCGTGAGATAATATATCTTCCCGGTGCTTTGCCGTTTGAAACGTAGTCAATTGCCTTGTCAAGATCATCCAGAGATGGCGATCTTTCAAGTTACACCAAAATGTGCATGGCTTGGAACTCGTTTCACGTGAAAAGAGCTCAGAATAATGATCCACCCATCTGACCATCTCATTTCTTGATTCTCACATATGTCAGATATATCAGGGGTGGATTACATCTTGCAGGATAGTCCAGGTTAGGTCAATTCAGGTCATCCTGTAACCGGTGAGGTCGTTGGGGCACACATGAAGACATCCTCACAAGCACACGCCACCCTTCTCTGTCAGCGGTCGCTGCATGCGCCTCTTCTGATAGTATGTTGGTCCATTCTTTTGTGTTGTCCTCCCACCACTTTTTGGGCCGGCCTCTTCTGCCTTGCACTTATTCTGGTAAACACCTCACATTTTGATCCTTCCTCACTGACAATCGACACCAGATATGTAAAACGGTCAACCATTTCGAGTTCGTGACCATTAGCTTTTATCCTGCTGTTTAAGACCCCGACGTTGTTGGTCATTGATGTTGTCTTTCCAGCATTTATCTACATACCAGAGTCTAGAGCTGTTTTATTGAGCCTTATGACTAATTCCTGAAGTTCTGCTTCTGAACCCGCCAACCTGTCGATGTCATCTGCAAAATAAAGGTTGGTAATCATTCGGCCCCCTATATTGACAGTACCAACGTGACCTCCAAGTGCCTCACTCAAAATTCACTCAAGGAATATATTGAAAAGAGTTATAGGCACTGTACAACTATGTCTTACACCAACTGATGTGCGACACCAGTAGCCTCGCCTCCCATTCACAAGAGCTGCGCTGGACGCCTTGTCATACAGATGTTCATGGACCGTTATACTAGTTCTGTTTATTGTATACTCATGGTTGCCAATTGTGCTATATGCCATACACTTTCAAAGGCCTTTTAAAATCAACAAGCTTATGATACCGTCTTCCTTGCTGTTCTAGATATTTCTCGCTTAGCAGCCTGAAACTAAATAGTTGTTCTGTAGTGCTTCTTCCTGTCTGAACCCTGCTTGTTTTTCAGCGATGATGTCCTCTGCTTGGGGTTCCAATCGGTCGGGGATTAATCTAAGCATAACTTTGCTAGTGTGGCGGATGAGGCATATTGCAGTAATTCTGGCACAGCTTTAGGTATCCAGGCTTATGTAATGGAATAACAATTGACTTGGTCCATAAGTCTGGCCAGTTTCATGTCGTAAATAATTTGATGACGATTTGTGTCAGGCCTTCAAGCACTACCTTCCCACCTGCATGTAAGAGCTCTTCTGGTATACTGTCCACGCCAGCCGCCTTCCTACTTCTCAATGTCTTTACCGCTGCAGTTACCTAATCCTTCGTTATCAGTTGGTTATCCTCTATAGTTGTTGGTGTATGAGAGATTCTTTTCTCAGGTTCTTTCGGTCCCTCATAGCTGTATAACTCTGAACAGAACTCTGTCCATCGTTCCAGTACGTAATTTTTCTCAAGAAGGCACTTGCCGCTTTTATCCTGGACCATAAAGTTCCTTCATTGTCTTGGTGCTACCAGTTCTTTGACAACATTGTCGCTCTTTTAACGTCATTTATGTTTACTCGCTCTTCGATGTCTTTACATTGCTCACATATCCACGCTTTTTTGGCCTCTCTCATCTTTTGTTGTATCACGTTCTTGTCCTGTTTATATCTGCCCACCTCATCAGGTGGATGATTTTTGTATTTTCAGTGACCTTCTTCTATCACAGAGATCTAGAATTTCTTTGGTCGCCCATGGCTTTTTGTTGTGTTTTTTTTGGTGGCATTTCATGATATATGTATCTGTGAGAGCTTCTTTAAGAGATTGTGTTACTGTATCGTTATCCATTACCTCTCTAAGAGTCAATAGTAGAGCAAATCTCCATCCCACCCTTGATTGGAACACTTCGATGATTGTAGGGTCTTTTAGCTTGTCCAGGTAAAACTTTAGTCTAGTCACACATTTCTTTGCGACTCTCTTCAATCGCAGACACATAGTCATCATAACAAGATCGTGGTCGCTTCATATATCCGCTCTAGGGAAACGTTTCGTTTTGTCGATGTGGAGGCTAGATCTATACCTAGAAGAACTAGCATTTAGTCAAATTAGCTGTGTACTTCATTGTTTGGGTTAAGTCATGTCCAGCGTCTAAACGGCTTGTTTAACCCGAACGTGTTTGCTACTACCAGCTTCTTGCACATTCTAAGAGTATGACGTTCCGGTCAATAGTTTCTTTGTTTCCATATGGGCCACATGTTCCCCGTTAGTTATAGACCGCATCTTCTCCAATCTTTTCTTTCCAATCACCCTAGATCACGAATATCTTTTTCTGAAGTTTCCGTTATCAGACTCTGAATTTGATCATATAATGGTTCTATTTCACAATCTTCATAGTCCGCAGTGTAGCACTGTATTATTGTAATAGTAAACGGTGTTGCATTTAGCCGTAATATGATAAAACGAAGTCCACGATGATCTGCATTTAGGAAATGATGTTTATACAGTTTCTGCGAGCACTCGTTTGCACATTGTCTATCGGTGATTGGCGCCTAAGGCTCTCCTGATGGCAGCAAGTCTTCGCTCATTTGAGCATTTTAACTGATTACGATTTCTCGTTAGGCCTCACTTACTGGATCCATCCTTCTAAGATGTGCATTGAACTAGTCGTGATTAGTCATACCAAACTTAGCTAATACTATATTATCAACATCGTGTACCATAACGTTTCACTGGGGCGTCACACTCGGATCCTTTTTTGAAGTTCAAAATTCAGTCCAGACACAAACCTCTCTACCTTGGAACGAATCATTATCTGCGCAGTGTTGACGCGGGGATGAACGCTTTGTTAATAGCGACACATTGAGCGAGGCAGCAAGCGTACCCTGTTGCCTACAAGAGTCTAGTCTGAGTTACAGTCTGCAATGTGTTATTTTCAAATGGAAAGAACCGAGTTTCTAGTTTAACGTCTAGTGACCATCAAATCGATATGATGCCATCGATGTGACCTAGGGTGTTTTCAAGTTAATTTATGTTGCGAAATGTGCTTGAAGAAAGTATTTGTAATACATAGGTCTTATTGAGTGCACAACTCTAGCAACCTATAAACGTTGCCATTTATCATTCCGATACTATGAAGTTCATGGTAGGTGAGCGAGGCTACGTGGTCTCAACCTACTATAGTATTAACATCTTCGAGAAACACGACTGCTTTTTCCCTGGTACTGTTCGTGATCATTTCCTCTAGCCATCTATTGCTATGATACCCTAACTTTCTCCAGAGATGTCAATGTTGGGACATAGATACTAATCATATTAGCATGACCTTTAGCGGTGAGTATATACATGACCAGTAACCTCCCATAGCCCTCCGATGGAAGATCGACCGAGGCCATAACGGTGTTTTTGATAGCCAACACTATGCTGTCTGGACTAGTCAGGTTCACAACCCTCCCAGAAAAAAAGTGTAATTTTTCTTTCCAAGTGTGAGACTAGGGACACGTCCGGTCCTCTGTAAGGCATCTATGTCCGCATTCAATAGAGAGAGCTCTATATCAATGATAGCTGTCTTCATGACATCATCAACCTTCTGAAGATAATCCGAGATGCCTAAACACGTAGTATTCTCTTTCCAGCTTGCAAATCGAAGAGCTGGAGTCTTCTTGTCATCTGCTTGTCTTATATGCACTAAGCTTCAGGCTCTAATCTCCAGGCTCTATACTCGACGCTCTAAGCTCCAGGCTCTAAGCTTCAGGCGCTTTGCTCCAGGCTCTTAGGTCCAGGCATCCACTGGAGCCGGCAGATGTTGGCGAGTGGACACCCCACTGACCAGGGGCTGTCCGGATGAGACAGACGGTCGCCGATTAATTGGAGGCGATGATCACTGCCACCTTCGAAGCTGACCCATAGCGCCCCTTTACTACCCCACTATTTTGGGACCTATAACCAGTAACATGCCAGCTTCCGAGATGTGTCCTCATTCAAGAGGTTGCAGTGGCCTTTCCGAAGGCGCAAACCTGGGCGCTAAATATGATGACCCTGGTTTGCCCAAACTTCAGGATCTCCCTCTCGATCTGACTGGTGTAATCGAAAGGAATGTAAAGAAAGACAATGTATGCAAAGGTCAGCGACATGCGCTGCCGGAGTAAGTTCGCAATTTTGAAACCATCCGCCTAAGGTGCTACCACTCCGGATGTGCTGTCTGGGTTTACCATACTCTACCCAGAGGTTTCCTAAAATCAGTGGAATGTTGCCGAGAAATGTTAGCTACTTGAGGCATCCGAAGTGTTTACTGTTTTCTCTAGGTCTTGACATCGTTCATACTCACTAATAGATTACAATGTCCTGGTCGGTTCACATCAAGTATGTACGTATGGGCTTGTGATGAAACCTATTTGGGATGACCAGGCTTTGATTGCTGCAGAATGTCTTCCATTGTCACTTAAAATAGCTTCACCTGCATTTTGATCTTCAAATCACTAAATCCCATCTGGGGATTTTAGATGCTACTATGATGACTGAATACAGGTGGGGAGAGATGCCAGACTCACTCACACGCTGAGTGTAGTCCATACGACCTCTTGTGGTTATCGAAAAGGCACGACAAACTGCGTTAGATGCCTTCCCACCTTTCTACCCTGCGGGTTACATGTTTACGGAAAGGCTTTGGTGGTAACTCTAAGGCAAAATCTGCATCCTATGCTATCTCCAGTCGTCTCGATGAATGTCTTTCCACTGGCAAAAGGTAGCTTAGGCTCTGTGAGTGAGGTTGACAAAAGACGCAGTTTCTTCCTCACTTTAATCCAAATCACCGCGCAAGTCACCCATTTCAGCGGACACATCAAGAGATACGACTGTTCACACGGCTGAACAAAGATAATGGTCTTCATCACTTGTGATTGACAACTATTTCTGAAAAGTTGAAATCCTCCATTAATGATAGTTTTTCCTCATTTGCCTTTGCTTTGCTACTATCAAGCTCCTCATCTTGCTCTTTTTGACCTTATATATATATATATATATATATATAGCATACTCTAATCTCTTTTCTTTTCACCTCCACTATATTTTTCCCATAACACTTTCATTTTTGTTACCACATGATAAAAAGTATTTTTTATCGTTATATTAACATTATTTAAACAGTATAGAAACACGCCACCTCCCTTGGCATTGTTTCAAACTATATTATCTTTCCTTAACAAAGTATATACTTCTATTTGAAGTTCACTATCTGCAATGTCATCATATGTCCATGATTATGTTAATCATAGTATATCTGGTTTTTTCTTCTTCTAGATACAGTTGCAATTTTTCTCTTGTTTACTATGCTTCTCACATTTGCATAAAATACATTTCAGTTTGCAATTTTTTTGTTTTTCCACTTTTTGCTTTGTTTTATAATTTTAATTTGGCTTTTCCACTACTTATTTCACACTTCCCTGAACCAAACTATCCGCTTTGACTACATCCTCTATATCTCCATTGTAGGCCTTCATTTAGTCTCATACTTAATAGGCCTTTTTAATTTAAATTTCTACAAGGTTTAAACATATACTTTCCAACAACATGCTGCCGTTTATCTTGTAGATGTGAAACTCTCCTGTCTAACATGTTACGTGTGTCTACTTTCACATAATTAAATTATATTCCCATGTCCGCGCACACCAACTGTAACCTGAAGTCGAGACCTATTATCTTACTCTTTAGATAGCGCAGATGGGTCCAGGCTATCTTAAATGTCCATCATTGTGACGTTTCTGAACTTGTTTTCCTTAAGTGTTCCAATAAGACTTATGTATTAATTCATAATTATGTCGGTACCATAACTCTTTACATTATTATTTTCTTACAATACCACATGACTGTTTGCTCTCATCTATCCTCTTTTTTCTCCCCTCTATGTCCTCAATTATTCTTCCCCAAATATTCATTTTTTCAAACGTATCTTGTTTAGACTAAAGTCTACCAACCTCCATCATCATTGAATCTCCTACTACAAATACTGAACCCTCACCTATATGTGTATACTTATCTGAACAGCTCTCTAACATGTGAACTGTTGCCTCACTAAAATATTTCCTACTTCCAAATCATATCACCTTCTCCAACCCATACTTAACTGAATCTGGTTTAATTGTATCACCCCGAATATATAACTGCTGCTTTTTTCTTAAATTTCCACTATTGTCTATTGTCCCCCTTCTATTTTCTCTGTTTTTCTTCTATTTCCATTTGCCTCTTTTCAATCTCCTCCAATCTCTGCTGATGCGTTTTTATATCGCACTCCATTCGAGCCTGTCCCTCGTCAGCACCACACCCTACATATAAATGTTCCTCCATCTTCCAACGTTGTATCTAACCATACACTAATACTTGAACAAACACTGCCGCCACACATCACACAATCTGACCTAGCCTTTCTTCATAGCATTTCGTCTGGTCTCATCGGCCATACTAATTATTATAGTTATTACCGTATGCCAATAATGTATACTAATACCTAAGAAAATATATACTTGTTAAAGCAACACCAAAAAAATCAAATGTCACTGGTATTTAACTTACAAGAACGAATCACTAAATACTGCTAGGCCTATACTAAATTTTATATTACTACCACACACAATGCCACGCTATTTGATTCTATCAAGTCACTAACTATCTGTTACAACCATACCACTATTTGAAGATACGAATGCTACAGTACGCTACAAGTACAACTATGTTATTATTACACAACTTGATTCTCAAACACTAATAATTATCCTGAAATAGTATAGATCTATGTACTGTCAATTGGAATCCACCACCATCTTGAACAACCGGAAAGCATGTCACTGCGCAGTTGCTCGAAACCTCACGTGCTCAGTTGTTTGAAGCCCCACGTTCTCAGTTGTTTGAAGTAGTTCGTACACAATTGTTAACTCTTAGCTATGTTTCTTTGGTAGCTTGCAGCAACGACTATCATACTTCAACAGTATTATGTGAGAAGGTGGACCAGGGTATACCTGGCCGTCGTACAGTACGATGATCGCCAGTGACATCGCCTCTATATCGCCTGCAGTGTATCGCTGTAACCAGCGTACGAAGAAGAAGAAGATACTACAGCGGAGTTCCCATAAGTGAACCAGCCAGGGCAGGGGTTGGCTGTATAGTGGACATAAATAACAAAGCAAACATTAAAGGATGGAAGTTCATTTCAGAACGACTGATGGTTCTAATTCTACAAGAGGAGCACAGTCAAATGGATATCATCACTGCGTATGAACAAAACGAAGAGGAGAGCACTGACATAAAACACCATTGGCTATTGCCAAAATGAAATACTTATCCTTGAAGACTTAAACGCAAGAGTTGGAAACGACTATTCTAGATCGGATGGAGTGATCGGTAATTATGAAGATGTCTTAAATGAGAATGGAAAACGACTGCTGAGATTCTGCAGAGAGCAAAACCTTGTCATTACAAATACAAGGTTTCCACACAAGAGTATCCATGCCTACACAAGATGCGAACCGGCAAGAAATGAAAGATCCGTAATGGACTATGCAATAGTGAGGAAAACTGATTTCAAGTATGTAAAGGATGCTAGATTGTTCAGAGGACCAGAGATAGGAAGCTACCACTACCTAGTTAAAATAAAGAGAGAAATTGAAAAACACTATCCAGCCACGCAACATCCACCAGCAAGCATGAAACATAACATACGAGAAGACAATACAATTAAGGCTTAAAAACTACGAGAACCAGATGTTAAGGAGATAACAAGGGCTCATAACAATAGCAATAGCAAGGATAGAGGAATCGAAAGAAGATATGGAAATGCTCTGGGTAAAATTCAAAGACATCCTCAAAGAGGCTGCAGCAGAGGCATGCGGTCAAACCAAAGAAGGGTGGAAGAGAAAGAGTACACCATGGTGGATAGAAGACGTTAAAAGAATAATACGAGAAAAGAAAGTAATGGAAGCAATACCTATAGGCTAGGAATACAGAAGAACAAACAAAGAAATATAAAGATTATGTCAATGTTAGAACAGAAGCAACGAAGACTGCTCAAGGCCAAACAGAAATCCTGGGAAGAATTTGGAGAGAAACTGGAAAATAATGCTGGAGAAAACCATTAACTTTTCTACAGGACCTTAAAGAACATGAGAAGGACAATGAATGCCTCTTGAAATTTGTTAAATAGAAACACGGTGCGCTGTTGACCGCCCCAGAAGGGGTAATGAACAGATGGGAAAAATATTTCTCAGATATCCTTGGAGTGGAGTAAAACTAAGCTCTTTAAGTAACAGTCCCAATTCAAGAAGAGGGAGCCATGGAGGGGAAAGATATAATGGAAGAACTAAAAGCAGCATTGGAGAAAATTTAGATTGGTAAAGCAGCAGGACATGTTGGTATAACACCAGAAATGGTTAAATACATGGGAGCGGCAGGAGAGATGCTATTCATGAAGATTTTTAAGGCAGCTTGGCGCCACAAGAAGATTCCAAGAGACTGGCAGGTTCCAATAATAATACCAATATTTAAAAAGTTTGACAATCGACAATGTGAAAATCACAGAGGTATTTCCCATCTCAGTGTCCCCGGGAAAGTCTACTCTAGGATTAAGCCAAATATGGATGAAACTCATTGTGGGTTTAGGCCAAACAGAAGTACTCAAGAGAAGCGACTAAGTAAGTAAGATAATCACAGGAATGAATACATTGGGCTATAACACTTTTTTTTCAAAATCCAACCATCTACAAGAACAAGTGTACATAGCTACGAATTAACTAAAGAAAGATCCATATTAGATATTTTGAAATATTTGTTATTCAGAGAGTGGTGAAAGCTTAAAATGTATTGCCACAGGTACTATTGAAGGCAGAAACAATTAATGCATTTAAGAATGAATTGGATGCACATAGCTTTTATAGCAGGGCCATGTAAATAAAACTGGTTGTATACAGACTCTGCAGAGTCTTCTAAACCAGTATAAATACGTTACGGAAAGTTGTGTGTATGATTTAAAAAAATTTTTTAGTTAATGGGTACATTGATTACATATTTCAAGCAAATAGTATACAGCACATATATCTGATAAGAAATATAAGCAAAATCATGTCCGAGTTAGGTTGCAAAAAAAATCGACAAAGCTGATAGTGGGGTTCCAGAATTACAGTTGGGAGGAAAGACTCAGTTTCTCAGTTTCTAGAAAAAGAAAAATTCGAGGTGATTTAATACAGGTGTATAAGATGTTTAGAGGAAAGGATGCATTAGACTATAGCAAGTTTTTTTCTTATTTCTAAATCACAACCATACGAACAAGAGCGCACAGCTAAAAATTAACTAAAGAGACGTCCAGATTAGACGTCTATGGAATCTTTTTGTCAGATAGTGGCGATTGCTTGGAAAGCATTGCCACATGAGGTTAGTGAAAGCAGGGGCAATACATGAATTTATAAATACATTGAATGTATATCTTTTAGAGGAAGGTAAGGGAAATTAAACTGGATGTATACATACATACTCTGCAGAGTCTTTTAACACAGTATAAAGTCGTAGGGTTAAGTTAGTACATACAATAAAATTCAAGTCGAATGTCGGCTGGCTAGGCCAGTCACAGTTTCATATTCCTCATTTTAAAACGGTATCGTGAGCACTAAAATATAGATTACGTCCAGAAAAAAACAAATTACGTTGAATTGGAGTCCAAAATTGGCCGTTGAAGATGTTTTGCTGTAAACGTATTTCGGAACTGGCGCCATCTTGGTGCGTTCTTCTTACCGTGCAAAGAAATGTAGATGTTCAGATCCGAGAATTGATTTATTATTTGATCAAATCAATGACTACATTATTTGCTTTCTCCGGTACATGTTATTTTGGTTATGCAAAATGTTAAGATTTTAGATAACTTAAATGTTATTAACCACGGCTTTCAGTGCTTGTCTTTATGACCGATGTTACAGGCTCACTGTATCACCATTACATTTCTTCCTGAGCCTTACCTCAGAAATAACTAACAATTATTTTAACAGAAGCAAAAAACAAATGAATGTTTTTTTGACAAAGAGCATACACATTATATTATTAAACTAGGCACGGAAATCGTATATTGTTCACACTCAACTAACAACAATGTCTCTCAAGAGTTTCGTGCAAATAGCACATGCATTTATCTTGCTTTTAATTTACCACAAGTTCCATCACGTCATTAATTCTAGCTAATTTTCTATTCACAGTTCTATATCACTTTAAGTTGTCTCAATGCCGTTAGCTAACTGTTCTCTGTCCTATCGTTTGATCCTCGCTCGTCTGGTGGCCTCATCCTCCACCTCTCAGCTTCTGCAACGCATGTGCTATCTAAATTTCCTGTCTCGTCTTTATGTCAGGAAGATATTTTCAGCGATACGATCTGCTGGTTCCTCTCCTTCGTCGTCTAGTCAGAACTATTTAACGAATGCAGCAGATCTTGTTCCGTATTAGTTCCCTAACTCGAGCCTAACACCCTTAATGGCAGGAGTTATCGTGTCAACTACAGACGACAGGGGTCCTGTTACTATAGACGTCAATCCAAGAGTAACACCTGTGTTACGACTTGTTGTCTGGAACGACAGCGTAGTGCTTGACGAAATACGTATATATCTGAATCGTACGCAGACGAATGACATGCAGTGACTTCGAATTCAGCGTCACGTGTGACGATTTAAAAAGGATAACACAGACCGTCAAATGCTAACAAATGCTTGGTCGCTGGTTCTCTCTTTGTGCTAGTATCAGCTTCCGTGACTTTTCTGATCTATCTCTTCATTCTAACTACTGAACTTCAGATCTATTGTGTGGCCTATCCTACAACCTACGTTAGCCTTCTGCTATGCTGTCTGTCTTAGCTACCGACCAAAGTGTTATGTAGCCTTCTACTATGTGATCTTTCTTAGCTACCGACCAACCTACCGTAGCCCTGTGCTCTATCTTAGCTACCGACCAACATATGGTAACTTTTGCTCTCATCTATCTCAGCTACCGACTAATCTACGGTAGGCGTCTGCTCCTATGTCCCCGTCCTCTGTTGTAAATATTTAATTCCCTGTTCCCTCCATATTATTTCACATGATCCTCCGCTTTAGCCAAAGATCAGTTCTTGCACCGCAATTTTCCTTGAATTACCGTACCTTCAAATTAATTATACCTTGTTTTTAATATTCTGTGTGCTCTAAAAGTGTAGCAGTGGACAAGGTCTTGCTCTATCAAATCAACAAACCCAAGACTGCTCTCCAACTAACACAAGAAACAAAACTCCACTAAACAAATTCTTTAATTCTCACTAACTATTCCTAACACACACTCACTCTTATGCAGGGATACCTAACCTAAATAATCCCTTCTACACCTGAACTACTGTCAATAGTCACCTTTCCCGTGCTCCACGCGGACCAGAATTTTGGCCGGAATAGCGTTGCTTTGTACTTCGCGTTGTCAGTGCAAACCAGGTGGATCGCCCTTTGACTTGTTCGTTCGTCTCTTTATAGGAAAAGCACGACTCAGCAGCCGCATGTATGAAATGTGATCTGTTTTTCTCAGGAGCCGACTGACCCGGTGATAGATGGCCGCGGGTCAGCTCACGTCACCGAGAACAAGGATCGCTCACCACACGAGCGAATATGGTCAACTGGTCACACTTCAGCCTAAACTTGAAGACACTCGCCGATGTAGACTGGTCCAGTCAGTTTGAGGTGTCGGCCGCTTGCAACCCTCGAGTAAATTCGGCAGCCCTGGCTGGAATCGGGTAGCTCGCGCTGGTGAACCCTCTTCAAGTACGGCACTCAACTGCCGCTTCTATAATTTTCTCTTCGCACAAATTCAGGTAGAACTACTGCAGATCGTAGCAGGTTGTAATGTACCTGCTGCAAATGGGTAACGTTCGTTCAAGCAGCTCCTAGTGGGGTGACGTTCGTTTTCCAATCCGCCCAAATCGGATAATCTCACGCTCTGCGTTCTCCAACAGTGTATCGCAGAAACGTTACAGCAAGCTGGCCAACCAACCAACCTCTAAAAACGACCTACCTCCTCCTCCTCCTGGCCTGCCAGGCTTTTTATAAGCCGGGACTCTTTCTCAGTCGGGGCTACTTGCAAGATGGCGTAGATATTCTTACGCCATCCGTCACGGTACCCGCCGACTGAGTGACCATGTCCCGGTGGCAAGTCCGTAGGGGGAGTACGATTTGTCTCACCAGACTAAATCTGTCACACATCTTCCATGGCCAGAGAAAACAAAGGGTTTCCTAAAATCCATTGTTTTCCCAACTTATATAACCGCCCTTGACCTCCCCTACACATGCTCGCCAAAATTCTTATACAAAACAGTAGTATTTCAACGATAACAGTCCTAACAATAATTGTATATCCTAAGTCACGGTATCATTTAATATAATATGTATCAGGGTTAACGTTAATGCTCTATCCTAATCTTCTTTACCACTATCCCTCCTTAACTCACTCTAAATTAAAATACAAACAATTCTGTTTTAACACAGGTAAAACACAGCATGTATTTTTCTCACACAAGTAAAATAATATGCACATCAATCAAATCGCTATTCATTCTATCATATTATACAGTTCATCAATTATGTAATTAATTCTAATGTCTCTCTAATGGTTGGTTATGATCTGTCTTCTCTAACTGTCTAAGATTAATTCTAAAGGTTCGTGCAAGTAGCACAGGTCTTACTCTAGTACTAAACTTTACCCAGGGTTCTCATCACGTGGTCGGAATCTAGCAATTGTTCTATTCACTGTCTATCCCTCTGCGTTGATATAATGGATGTCTATCTACAATTTCTCAGTCCTCTTTCACTGTCTATCTCTGTGCGTTGATATAATGGAAGTCTATCGACAATTTCTCAGTCCTCATCTATCTGTCCTCTCAGTTTACTAAAAAGGGATGTTTACTGGACCACTTGTCTCGTCTCTCGTAAGGCAGTCGGTGACTGCATCTGTGCTCTGTCTGCAGCTGTGCTCGTATCTGCGGCTGTGCTCGTGTCTGCGGCTGTGCTCGTGTCTATGACGGACGACAGTGGTTGTGTTACTGGGGTTGTCAGGACGAGGAAAACCCACACATCACAACGGTCGTTTTAGGACTACAGCTTCGTATTGTAGCAACACGTTTCCGTCTGACGAGAATGAAGTCAGGTCACTCGAGCAAGATGTTTAGCGACGACGACTTGAACAGAACATCACACACAGACAGATTCTTACATGTGTGTGGTCTCTTGTTGCCTTTCCGTGTTGGTCTGCTTCGGTGGCTTCTAACTGTATTACTCTACTATTGTCACTCAATGGCTAAGTTTCTGTAGCTTTTAACTATCTACTTGTTCTAGACTAAGTGCTACTAACTACACTGTCTGGTAGGACACCCTTGCCTGCTGCTCCTGATCTGTCTCCTATACTGTCTCACTCCCGTTTATAAGCCAAGTTTTTCCCGCTTTTCCATAATGACTTTGCTTTCTTGAGTTCATTTCCCACCAACTTTATTTGAACTCGCGTGTCCCAAAGAAAGGCTGCATTATCTTCCAAACACTGACTGACCGCTTGTTGACGGGGATTCCCAGTTAAAACCGTGAGAATTCGACCTACATTGGTCGGCCAGCCCCAAACTTGCATTGTTTGATAATTGAGGACCATGCCTCGTTCAATGAACTGAAACTCTCGGGCCGGGTTCTCAAGTTATGTTTGGGTACAACGAACGGTATTTTCAGGGCTTCCCTGTCTTTGGGTTGTTGTACCCCTGTAACTCTGTTACACAACAATAGTATCTGAACAATAGGATCTGAACAATAGCATTACATCCAAATTTGAACTCCCTTGGGTTCAACCACTCATTCTGTAGATAACCGTATGTTGTACCTACAGGGGTCATATAATAAACAATGGAGCACCGCCATGCTCCCTCCTCTACCCATATCCTAGTCTTCTCAGTCCCATGAAGCATCATGCCTTCCCATGACCCCCTATCACCCCTTAGGCAAATACCTTCCCAGGTCTCCCAAATCTTCAACCCTGCGGCAACTGCCGTCTCAGGTCTCTCTAATTTCCAATAACCATGAGGCAAATCAATAAGTAGCAATTTAGTTCCAATCACCTGAACACAATACATTCATAGTACAATGAAAAACAAGGGTACACCACACACTACTCAAATCAATATGGTGCGTCATACAATACACACCAAAGTTTTTGCCCGTTTGCAAAAACACTTCTCAATGCGTGCACAAATTTAAACAGCAAGACAAGAGTTGTCTCCCCAGACTAAATCTGTCACACTGGCCACGACCCTCACTTTCCTAGTAGTTACCCTCCTGTCCACCCTCTTCAAACGGGCTGTGTTCATGGCCGTCTGGTTAACGGGATTATTGATCAACGTGATCCGGGTAGTAGTGGGTAACACGCAGATGAATTCAAGCATAGCACAACCACATGGAGAACCCGCGTCCACCTTCATCAGCAAGGTCGGGATATGAGGAAAGCTACTGCAAGTAACGTCAAGTAACGTCCTTTTCAGTGTGCACACAAATAGTAAGCCCACTCATTGTGGGCATTCGACACACAGTATATATGATACTCGGTAAGTAAGATGTGTAAGGAGAGGGGACGGGTTGGGGGTTGAGGGCTGATCTTTGCCTGCGTAAGAAGCAGGCTCGTTCCTGGGGGAAGCTGTGCATACTTTGCAACAGCTTGCAATTCCATAATTGAGATCGATGCAGTGACGTCGGCTCAAATGTATTTAAATTTGACCTAGTTAATGAAAGCAGTAATCCTCTCTGGCTCTCAATACTTTCTTAGTAAGGTTAATACGGGATTGTTGCGTCATTAATGGAGGTTGAATGTATATTCCTAGATTATAGAATATCGTGTGAATCTACTGCCTTAACAATGAGGGGATTTGCTGGTATTAAAGAGCTGATATCATTGTTTCATGGTTACCAGTATTGAGTTAATTGACATTGGCAGTCGATGAACCAGCCATGCACATATTGCAGTGTGTTCAAATTAGTCGCTGGTCTAGCAGAGAAAAACGCCTTACAGGACGGATCAGGAGAGCGTACAATAAGGGAGTTACATGTGCCAACGGTATCTACAGGCTTCGCCATTTTCTGAGACGCAGTGATCCGATATGGTTCTACCTTGCGCACTATCATATCATTTACCGTGACATTCTTCTTCGTACGCAGTCAGACAGTAACCATTATTTTTTCGAAAAAAGCGGCGGTCATCCTGAGGCTGTCGACACTGCCGTTGAGCTTGTCTTGCAGTTCAACTGGTGATGGCCACATCTGCTCTCTCTGATCCTCGTATGTCAGGCAGTTCTGCAGCAGATGTTCAGCGGTCATTTTACCGGTACCGCACGGGCCGTGTCATTCTAAAGGTGTTAAGATAAGACCATCAAGTTAAATAAGCTTGCTTGCACACGTTCCAATACGGCTAAACATATAAAAGGGATCCATTAAACAAAAGGTTTTCGACACCAGTGTAAGAAGAACGACACGGAGTATTTAATGATTCACTGAATAGGCCAGACATCAAAATAAAGTAGTGTGCGTGGGAAGAGCATTATCATTTATTATAACTTATACGTCCGGTTGTATTTTGCTGGATACAAGACACATAGTATTTGTATCAAAATGATATTACCTCATTGAACGCCTTCATCCAGAAATTTCGAATGGTAAAACCATTCAACTTCAATTTAATAGATATATATATATATATATATATATATATATATATATATATATATATATATATATATATATATACATATATATATATATATATATATATATATATATATATATATCATCATCATCATTAGCTCTTTCAGTCTTATCAGACGATAGTAATTGTGCTTTCAAAAGGTATGCAACAACAGTCCATGACGGTAACGAATGTAACTCGTACAACCAATCCGGGCCGGACAGTATCTTCCACAGTGTGTGCAAGAAAAAGCAGGATTGTTTGCGGTATCGCATGGTGTGGTTTGTCTTCTCAAACTCTGAATCTTTAGCCTATCAGCACTCAGTATATCCTCTGTCTGTATTTCATGCATAATCCTGCCCATCCATGTAACACGATCCATGGCGTCCTGTTCCCATGATTCCAAATCGATGCCTGCGTCATTCTTATCCCGCTTGCATACATCCTTTCACCAAAGTAATGGCCGACACGAGACCTTTTCCACATCTGTAGATCCCCATAAAGAAGATATTTTTTGTATTCTGCCATCATGAATCCTCCGAATGTGTCCCAGCCAGCAGAGCCTTCTATGACTAAGCCTGTTCTCTCCAACACCTCTGCGTTGGTGATCGTGTCCTGCCACCTAACGCCCAGGATTCTGCGCGAGCACCTCATTTGATAACTGCCTAGCCGCCTCTCCTTGTGTATGTAGGTAGACCATGTCTCATTGCCGTAAAAAATAGTTCTGAGAACACATGCCTGGTAAACAAATGTTTTTATTTAAACAGCAAATTTCTTGTTCTTCCAGACCCTTTTTGTTGACATGCTCAGTGTTGCTGCTGCTTTTTGTATCCAGATATTGATCTTTTGGTCCAGGGATAGTTTATTATTGACTGAGGATCCAAAGTACGTAAAGTGATCTACTACATCTAGAGCTTCATCATCAATTGATATTGCTGGTGGTTTGTTTGCATCCTGGACAAAAAACTTGAGTTTTCGTTGTGCGGATTGTTAACCCGAACTCACAGCAGGCATCTGAAAATGGAGATAGTAAGCTTTGCAGTTCCACCTCTGAGTCGTAATTAGGACATCGTCCGCAAAGAGCAGTTCTCTCATCAGCACCTTCTTTATTTTGGTCTTGGTTTTTAGCCTTTGGGAATTGAATATGCCACCAGCTGTGGCATAGAAGATACCACATTCCTCGTCACGAAATGCATGCCTGCAGAGAAATGAGAAATATATTCCAAAAAGGGTTATAGCATGCATACAACCTTGTTTTACATTGCACTTAATTGCGGACTCCTCTGAGGAAGCACCGTTAACATTGATGGTGCCTTTCATGTCAGTGTGGAACGACTCGATAATGCTCAGAAGAATCGGTGGGCAACTTATCGTCCCGAGCGCTTTGTACAGACCTACTCGACTGACCAAGTCAAATGCCTACATGTGATCAAAGAAGGCAATATACAATGCTTGCTTTTGTTCTCTTCATTTCTCTTGCAACTGTCGTAACGATAATATAATATATGTGGTAGACCTATGCCCACGAAAACCACACTGTGACTCTGAGGTAAACATGATCTCCTAGGACCTGAAGTCTGCGTAAATCAATTCTGGCAAGTATCTTCCCAACGGTATACGGACTCGAAATTCCTTTGTAGTTGTTGCAGTCATTCCGGTTCCCCCTTGTAAGAACAAGGTTACAATGCTCGAATCTTTGAAATCCTGCAAGACATGTCCTTCATGCCAGCATAATGTTATCAACTGGTGTATCTGTGAAGCAAGTATGTCTTGCCCACCCCTGATGACCTCTACCGGGATTCCATTCTTTACTAGAGCCTTGTCAGAAGCAAGGTCAGCAATATCACAGTTAACTTCTTCTATAGTTAGCAGAGAGTCCAGATGGTCAAGAGTTGACATGGCCACGAAGGCATTCAAGGCATCGTCTGTTTGCTCTGTCTCGCTTAAGTAGAGTTCAAGATAGGGCCCTACCCATCTGTCTAATTGCTTCATCTTATCAGTGATGATTTCCCCAGATGAAGCTTTTAGCTGCGCACTCTGTTTCACTTTTGGGCCGAAGGCTTTCTTTATCCCTTCATACATGCCTCTGATGTTACCATTATTAACAGCATCTTGGATATTCTCACATAAATGTCTCCAATAGTGATTTTCACACTGCCTCGCTGTCCTTTGCTCTTATTTTCTTGCTTGTTTCAATACATTCAGATATTTCCGTGTTGTTTTGTCTTTGTTGTTCAGTATTGCTGCCTTTTTCCTTTCAATCAAAAGCTGCAGTATTCTACTATTTGCTTCAAACCAGTCTTGATTGCCGTGTTCTCTAATGTCATAATATGTTACTGCTGGTTTGAGAGTAGCTTCTTTGATTAAATCCCACTTTCACTAGCCGTAATGTCTCTTGATATATCTGTGAGAACATATGCAAGCTCCTGTTGGAACCTCAAAAACTTTTCTTGATCCTTGGTGTTGACAAGAGAATCTTATGTCTCAGCTTGACTCGGGTAACGACCAACGTGGGGTCAGTGTCACAGTCTGCACTCGGGTTGCAAAGTAGGAGTTTGTGATGTAGAGATTGTTTTTTGTGCAGAATTCCAGCAGCCTTTGTACATTTTCATCCATGTGCCCAATACTATGTTTGCTTAAACCGGCCATGAATTCGAGTACAGATATCGGCTTTGTGGCATGTGAAAGAACGTTAATAAGCCAAGATATCGTCTCTGTGGCATGTGTAAGAACGTTAATAAGCCAAGATATCGGCTCGAAGGAGTGAATCACTTAAACTCGATGCAATATTTCGCACGGGGCTACTATGTTGGATCAAGGGTTTTGACAAGGCTATCTCTCCATATAATTGATGGATGTGAAAGTGGGTATTAAAAGTCACATCTCGTGACTGCTATGTGCCAGGTATTCGCAGGTCGGTGACTGATTTCGGTGTTGTAAAAGAACAGGAATGGCCTCGTCAACAACTATCAGGCTCCCACAGAGAGTGTAGAATAACACCATCTGACCATTTCTATTTCGGTTGTTGTGTACATATCATGTATGATTACTAACCTGCTCTATGGCAACGAAATGTGGTCTCTGCATGTCTCACAAGTAAAAATACCAAATGCTTTTTATATGCAGTGCCTGAAACGCATACTTGGCATTTCATTGAGTGACAGAGTTACTAACAACGAAATGTTGGACCGTGCACACATTTTCAGCTTAGTTACGATCATGCACCAGCGCCGGTTGCCGGGAGGGGGCGGGGGAGGGGGGGGGCCTTGGTCGCCGTGTGCAAAATGTTATGAGAGAATACCAACATATATAATTTACGGAAACAAGGGCAGATCCTTCCTCCGCTTCATAGATGTTTGCAACCGTGACGTGAAAGCGTTAGATTTGAACGCATGCAACTGGGAGAAACTTGTCAAAGACAGACCCGGCTAGATGCAGGCTGTGTGTGTTGGTATGCAGGCATGGGAAGACATGATACGTCAAAATGGAGACTACATACATCTGCGGCCAAAATCAGGACAACAGTCTGCCCATTACCTAGCGCGATGACCATTGTATTGTCTCTTGAGACTGACAGGATGCCTATCCAACCAATCATATATATGTATATAAGGTAGGCGGGTAGCGCAGTAGATAGCACGATGTCTTCGCATCTGAGTGGTCCTGCGTTCATTCCTCAGTTGAGGTGGAAGAGGGCTCTCGGGTCAACACAGCCTAAAATAGGTACCGGTTCAGTCCAGGATCTAAAAGCGGCGAGGGAGAGGAGATGGATACCGCCCTCATATAGCCGAACCTTTAACGATGTGAAATCGCTTACACCTCACACATCTACGGCAGTAAAGCTATGAGTTTCTCAACTATATATATACACAATAGTTTTACTATTCAAAATTGCTGGAGGTAGGTGTTCAATGAGGTAATATCAGGTCGATACACACAACGCTTCTTGTATCCAGCATAATAAAACCTATACGTTACAAAAAATGATAATGCTCCTCCAACGTAAACTTTTTCCTTCTGCTGTTTGGCCTGTTCAGTATACTCGACACTCCTTGTCGTTTTTCTTACACTGATGCTGTAAACAATATATTTAATGGATCCCTTAATATGTTACACTTTATTATAACGTGTGTAAACCAGCTTATTTACTCTGATTGCCTTATTTTAACACACGTTTAGAATGCCGAAGTAAATGATATGATTATGCTCCATGTAAAACCATAAAAGATCACTTTGTCTCAGAAAATGGTGAAGATTGTAGATACTGATGCACATGTAACTTACTTATTGTATGCTCTCCTGGTCCGTCCTGTCAAGCGTTTCTGTCTTCTGGACCCTCGAATGATTTCTACATCCTGCAAAATGTGCAGGGCTGGTTCATAAACTCAGTCACGTAATCCATAGGACGATCGGTGATGAACTTGAAAATGTCACCAATACCAATTGTCATTGCTGGTGTCCAGGGAGGTAATGATGTCAGCTTTTTAATACCCGCATACCATATCATAGTCAAGGCAGTAGATCTACACCATGTTCTAGAATCGAGGCCTATATATTCATCCTGCATTCATGACGCAGCAAACCTGACTCAACTTCCTAAGGCAGGATTGAGAGTCAGAGACGATTACTGTCTTTATTAAAGAGGTCCAATATAAATACAATAGACTCACTGCCCCGATCTCCATTATAGTATTACACGCTGTTGTCAAGTAGACACATCTCCTCCTAGCAATGACCCTGTATCTTACACTAGCATATAACAACCCTCAACCCCCATCGCTTCCCCTCCCCTTACACATATTTCCTATCGCATATCAGATATATTGTGTTTTGAATGTTCACTGGTAAGACAACTTCCATAAGAGAGAAAACTCTAATCCAAAACAACTTGCAGAAAGCCTGGGGACAGCCAAAGGCTAAGGAGGGCATCCCTACAGAAACGCCTGTTGAAATCGGATGCACGGGGCCACAAGCCTAACGAAACAGTGCAACGTAAATCGCAGTATGATGACAGTACAACCGATCAGCAAAACGTATGGCGCTCATCCTACAGAGTCCCGCCAGGCAGCGAGAGTGCCGGGCCTCACGCCTCGAAGGGGCCCACCCTTGACTACTGGTGGTCACCAACCCATGTGTTGTGGAGTCAAGGCACATGGCTATGGGGTAATTTATATTGACCAAAAACTCAAGACCCTCAAAATACTACAGTGGTATGCGGAGGGAATCATTAACAAAAAGCTTTATCTAACACATCACCTGCATGAAGGTAAGATTGACGTGGCATGTATCCAAGAAACGCACCTCAACAATAATCATCAATTCTCAATCAGAGGATACCAGACCTTCCGTCTCGAAAGAGAAGGTCACAAAGGAGGGGTCCTGATACTGACCCGAAACTGCATACCGAGTAGCGCGGTATCTGTCAATCACACCGGACAAGCAGAAATTGTAGGAGTTGACATAATGGCTCAAAAGACGAAGCTCCGCATTTTCAATCTGTACGGACCACCAAAAAAATACCTATTGCTCTCGAGTATGGAAGTCAAAGACTCCAACTGCATAGTAGTTGGGGACTTCAACAGCCACTCGGAGAGATGGGGAGACTCGGACACAGACAGAAGAGGTGACGAAGTGGAAGATTGGGAGATAGATACAAATCTCTCCCTAATCAATAGGCCGGAGGATAGCCCTAGTTTCTATTCTAGAACATGGCATACCACCTCGAATCCAGATTTTGCCTTCTCCACACAGGACATACACCATAAAATAGACCGCCAGGTGCTAAACCAACTGGCAGGTAGCGACCACATGCCGATCAGGCTAGACATTGATATGGAAGTAGGCCCACAGGAAACAAAACCGCTCCCACGTTGGAATTACAAACGAGCCGACTGGGACAGATTTGCAATCCTGACAGATGGGCTGTGTGAAACCATCAACACACGAAACAACAAAATGAAGCCCATGGTAGAAAGCCTAAGCAAGGCAATAATGCAAGCCACCACTGAAACCATCCCAAGATGAGCTAGGAAAAACTATAAGCCCTACTGGAATAATGAGTTGCAGAAAGCGGAAGCTGCAGTAACAAATGCTAGGAACATGGCAGAGCGTGAACAATCTATGGAGGCAAACATCGCCCTCAAAGCCGCCACGTCGAAATAAAAATACACTCTCAAGCAAACAGCAAGAGAAAGCTGGAAAAACAAAACGGAAAGCCTAATCCTGGACAAAGACGGGAACAAGCTATGGAAGCTAGTCAGAGCCATGAACGACGAAACCCCGTCAAACAAACAAATTACCATCAAGCAGGGCGAAAACCTGCTCACTGGAAAAAAAGACGCAAACGCTTTTGTAGAACACTATGCCAGAGCAAACAACATCGAGGTCCCTGCATATAGGCATACATACATTAGTGAAGAGCAAAAGGGGCACGTCAACATCAATACGGCACCAGAAGAGCATATGATGGCCAAATTAACAATGAGCGAAATGAAAGAGGCCATGAGAACATTACAGAAAAGGAAATCTCCCGGAAAAGACGGGATAACAAACGAAATGCTGATGGGCTGGGCAAAACAGCCAAAAGGAAACTGCTATCAGTCCTGAACCAAAGCTGGAAAAGGGGTATTGTACCCTAGGCATGGAAAAACGCAGTACTGGTACCAGTACCAAAGAAAGGAAAGGACAAAACAGATCCAAATGGAAAAAGGCCTATCAGTCTACTGAGTTGTGTCGGCAAACTGATGGAACGTATGATAAACACCAGACTGATGTGGCATCTGGAAGAAAAACTAATACTAATTATACAGCAAGCAGGCTTTAGACAGCACAGATCCACTGAGGACCAGGTCATCCTCATAGACCAGGAAATAGAAGATGCCTACCAGGCGCAGAAACACACAGTAGGCGTTTTGGTGGACCTGGAAAAGGCATTTGTCAAAGTCTGGAAAGATGGACTTAGAGTCAAGCTAAGGAGAAGTGAAATGTGTTGGAGAATGTACAAGTGGATCAATCACTACCTCCAAAAAAGAAAGGCCAAAGTCCAAGTACAAGGGCAGATGAGCAAAAAGGTGACACTCGAGCAGGGAGTAACCCAAAGGGGAATACTGTCACCGACACTCTTCCTAGTGTGTATAAACGACATTACAGAGAATATACCAAGAAGAGTCCATAGCTCAATGTTTGCAGACGATCTGGCTATGTTGACCTCTGAAAAGAATCTCACCATAGCAAGAAATCGGATGCAGCAGGCCCTAACATCGCTGAAGAGTGAGCGAACTATTGGCTGGTCAAAATAAACGAGGAGAAAACCACATGTGCAATATTCTAGCTCTCAATCAAACCCTAAAACACCAAATTAGGTTCAAATGGCAAATTCCTGCAGCCAAACGACAACCCAAACTATCTGGGAGTCACATTTGATCGGCGCATGACATGGAAAAGTCAGTTAGAGAGAAACCGAATGAGAGCCAGAGAAAGAATGGAAATCATGAGGAAACTTGCTGGCACAAGCTGGGAGCAGACGAAAGCATACTAAAGAAACTGTACACTGGAAGAGTGAGACCAGTTCTCGAGTATGGCATTGCGGCATGGACAACAGAAGCAAAGGCGAATTTCGATAAAGTTAGTAAACTTAAAAACCAAGCCATGCGAGTTATATCAGGTGGCAGGAAGTCAACGCCAATTGTAGAACTTGAAAAGATTACAAAACTGCAATCCATGACCGTATAAGAGACTACAGAGCCCAGCTGCAGTCAGAGAATTTCCGAAGACTGACTGACCATCCAATGCACCAGAGACTAAACAATTTCGGAAATGGGAAACTAAAGCGGAGAAACGTTGCAGAAATAGCCAAAGCAAAGATGCACGAAGATCCCATAAACGCACTAACAACACCAAAGTCCATCACTACTGTACGAAAACCTTTCTGGAGGCAGGATATATTTCCAGAGGTGGTAGAAAATATACCAGGTATTGGAAACAAAAACTTTCAGACTGAAAAAGAAAGGAGAGATAATATCCTAAGTTTTATATCGAAAAACTATCCAAGCATTTTACTGGACCCATGCATACACCGACGGCTCTGTAACACACACTACACAGAACGGAGGAGCAGGAGCATTCTTGAACCTACCAAATGGCAGAACAATAACACTGTCATTCGTTACAGGTAAGAACACAAGCAAATTCAGAGCGGAGGCAGAGGCACTGAGGGCGGCAGTGGAAGAAATGGTGACACATAAAGAAAATGAAAGCCATACAGTCCTGCTTACAGATGCTATGGCCATAGTCACAGCGCTAAAAAGCCAGAAAAACACTGAGCTTAATGACTTAAGAGCAGTACTCTGTCAACTATGCCAGCAGTCCGCACCAAAAATGGTAGTGGTAGAGTGGGTCCCATCACACTGCAACATCCAAGGCAACGAGGAGGCAGACAGACTGGCAAAAGAAGGTGCAAGACTACCACAAACAGATACTAGTATGACGTACGAAGAGTCAAAACGGCTTATTAAAGCCAGATACATGACCAAATGGGAAACCGAACATACTGGTTACACCAAAAACGATGCCTATTACCAGTTGAACAGAAGAGAGCAGGTCGTTGTCTTCAGACTTCGTACTGGCCACAATAGACTGAGGTACCACCTATTCAACAAATTGAAGATAGGTGGTACCGACGAATGCCCGTGTGGTACCGGGAAAATGACCGCTGAACATCTGCTGCAGAACTGCCGGACATACGAGGATCAGAGAGAGCAGATGTGGCCACCACAAGACCAGCTCTATGGCAGTATCGACAGCCTCAGGATGACCACCGCTTTTTTCGAAAAAAATATTGTTTACTGTCTGACTGCGTACGAAGAAGAAGAAGAAAGAAGAAGAAGAAGAAGAATGTTCACAATGAGTATGTTTACTCCGCAGTGAACCCTGAAAAGGCCATTACTTGGCCGGTTGCAGTAGCTTTCATCACATCCCAATCTTGCAGATGAAGGAGGAACAAGTTCCTCCATGTGGTTGTGCTTTGTTTGGCTTCATCTGCGTGTTGCTCACTACTATGGGAATCAGGTCGATCCCTCTCCCCGTTAGCAAGGAGGTTGGGGAGAAAGCCAAGGTAAGGATCTTGGCCAGTATATTTTGCCTGACCTTGACTAACAGATATGATCAGTATGTTGTGCCTGACCTGGCGTTAGTCTTCTTCCCCGCGTATAACAGATAAATCGTCATATTTGACATTTCCATTTGCTAGTTGTTTGACCTCGAATTCCCATTTCTCATCGCAAGAGGTTCTGCATTTCTTCAGTAGGAGGATAATGACTCGGTGGTATTCTGTAATTTTGTCTCCAATATGAATCCATTTTAGCCCCTTTGTTTATAGTCTTTACTGCGGTTACTTAAACATTCGTTCTCTCTTTCTGTGCCAGCCATATCTACAATTCCTTTGTATGTTTTATATGTAGCTGCTTTTTTGTAGACATCGGCCTGTGCCGTGTGCAACTTTATTTTAGAGAAACAAGTCCAAGCATATATCTCATTTTCCCGATGGGGGTATCCACGGAGCACAGCAGGTCCTCTCACATTTATGTTTTTCTAAATGCGTTTCATGGCCTTCTTTACATATATATTTTTGGCAACTCTTCTGAAACAAAATTGTCATAATGTGTACCCAGTAAAGTGTAAATGAGTCACAAGGGTCCAACGAGTAAGGGTAAGGGACGCCCCGAAAACACCGTTCGTGGCATCAACATATAGTTTGAGAACCCTGTCCAAGAGATGGAGTTCGTGGCATCCACGCATATGTTTAAAACAATGTCCAAGAGATTAAATTCGTGGCATCCACGTATAACTGTAGAATCATTTCGCAAACATTGAGTTAATTCTTTGCACTTCTTTAACATTGCTCATTTTAGAATGGCCAGTCACAATGGATACTTTCCACGGTTTTACTGAAAATGACACGATCTTTTAGAGCACATATACAGTTTTAAACAAGGTATCCTTAAGTTTGCGATAAGGTAGTTCAACGAAAGTTGAGGCCCAAGAACTGAAAAGGCGGAGAGGTCTTTGGCCAAGGCGGGGATCATGTGATATATGATGGAGCGATCATGTAATTCAATATATACCACAGCGGACGGGGACTAAAGAGCAGAAGACTACCGAGCAGCTAGGTCGGTTACTAAGATAGATCATAGAGCAAAAGACTACTGAGCAGCTAGGTCAGTTACTAAGATATATCAAAGAGCAAAATACTACCGCAAGTTGAAAGGAAATACCACAGAACAGAGTAATTAACACGAGCTGAAGTTCAGTAGTTAGAATAGAGAGATAGAACAGACAAGTCACCGAAGCAGACACCAGCACTAAGAGAGAATCAGAGACCGCGCACTTGAAAGCATTTGACGGTCTGTGTTATCCTGTTCAATAGGACGCTGACACAACTCACACGTGAAGACAAGACAGACAAGAGGTTCAGAAGATACATGCGTTGCAGAAGTTGAGCGGTGGAAGATAAGGCCACCAGAAGAGCGAGGATCGAACGATAGGACAGAGAACAGCTAGCTAGACAGCATTTAGACAACGTCAAGTGATATAGAACTGTGAATGAAAAACAAAAATTGCTAGAATTGATCACATGATGGAATTTGTGCTTAATGAAGAGCAAGATAAATGCATGTGCTATTTGCACGAAACTCTTGATAGACATTGTTGTTAGTTGTTGTGTAATGAACAGTAGAAAACGATTCACGTGCCAGTTTAATAATATTCTGTGTATGTTGTATGTGAAATAAACCTTTATTTCTTTGCTTTGCTTCTGTTAAAATAATTTGTTAGTTAGTTGTGAGGTAAGGAGTGACAGTTGTAAGGAAGAAATGTAATGGTGGTAGAGTGAGTCCGTAACAACGGCCATAGAGACAAGTACTGAAAGTCATGTATAAATGACAATTACCTCAAATCTCAAAGTGTTGCACCAAAAAAATAACATGTACCGGGGAAACCAATTACTGAAGTCATTTATCTGATTAAATCATACATCATTTATTGAATCTGAGCATCTACATTTCTTTGCACGGTAACAACATCGCACCAAATAGTCGCACAAAGATGGAGCCATGTCCATAATAGATAGGTTAACCGCCAAATCTCTTTAACGGCCAATTTGTATGTTCTGAACGTAGAGGTATAGTTTAGTAAACATGATTTTAAAATGACGAAGATTAAACTGAGCCTGGCCTAGCGAACTGACATTCGATTTGTATTAATTGTTCTGTACTAGCTTAACTTAAAGTCCTTATACTTGTTAAGAAGACTCTGCAGAATATGTATGTATACATCCAATTTCATTGCCATCACCTTACTCTAAAGGCTATGCACATCCAAACTATTCTTGAATGAATTTTTTGTCCCTGCCTCCGCTATCTCTTTTAGAAATGCATTCATAGCATTCACCACTATCTCACTAAAAGAATATTTTCTAACATCTGGGGGAGGAAAGGAGGGGAAAGACAGACGTGTCTAAGAGAGAGTACCTCACGGTTAGAGGCATCCCCCATCCTTGATAGCCATGATCCTATTTGGTTCCCCCACTTCTGTCTAGCTCACGTATATTTTCCTGTTTGAACCAACATCATCATCTGACGATTGCGAAATGGGTGATTTTTATAACACTTTGCAAGAAACGATGGAAACAGTTGAAAAAAAAGATATATTTTGATCATCATTGGCGATTTCTAAGCGAAAGTCGGAGACGAGAGAGCTATAGAGGAGAGAAGTGTTAAAGAACTCTTTGGTTTGGGACACAGAAATTAGCCAGGAAAAAAAATGATTGAAATATGCACGGGAAAAAACCTCTCCATTGCCAACACCTTATTCAAAAAACATCCACGTAGGCTATATACCAAATAGATTACATCCTAGTGCAAAATAGATGGAGATCAAATGTGCTGGCAACAAAAGCACTGCCAGGAGCAGACTGCAATACGGACCATGAATTACTTTTTGCAGTTTTCCAAACAAGACTACGTAGGATCAACAAAGGTTGCCAGCCAAAACTCTTCGAAAAAACAGCAATACCTACTGAATTAAAATCAAAGTAGACAATACATTTGAGGCGTTGCTTTCGGTACAGGAAGAGATGCCATCTGGGGAGAAGAGATCGTATGCAATGGGTGTTTAATCTCGACAGCGAAATAAATGATTCCCAAGATGTCGCACAAGACACAGAGCTACATGACAGAGGAAACACATAAACTCATTGAAGAAAGGCAACACTTAAAACAAATGGGAAGTAATGGGGCCAACACAGCATATGAAACTGCGAAATAAAAGTTAAAAGAGAAATAAGAAAAGATAAAGGCAAGCACATAGTGGAAACGTGTAAGGATAAAGAAAACCTACTGCAACAAGGCAGAGAGAGATGCATGTAAGGCAATAAGAACACTTACAAGAGAGATCCGTCCGGTCCCTCATGTCATAAATGACAAGGAGCAGAACACATTAACAGAAACGAAAGACATACTGAATAGATAGAGAGTACTGCAGAACCATGCATGGAGATACCACAAAGCGCTCAGTTACAATCCTACAAAAGAATAAGAAAGAACCTGAACCAAAATTGGAAGAAGTACGCTCTGCAATTAACAGCCTGAAAAAGGGAAAGTCCCAGGGAAATGATGATATCCAAGCAGAGCTAATAGAAGCAGGAGGGGAGGAAAGTGCTCGAGTATATCACAAGCTTTGTAAACATATATGGCACAGTTCAGAGTGGCCAGAAGCATGGCATAAATCAAATCATATCCCCCTCCCCAAAAAAGGCAACCTGAAGCTGTGCACGAACTACAAAACTATCGCGCTGATCAGCCATGCTAGCAAGATACTCTTGCGAATCCTATTAAGAAGGATAGAGAAAAGGTTTGATTCTGAAATTCACGTTATCCTGGCGGATTTCAGGAAAAACAGAGGGACCAGGGACAGCATATTCAATGTCAGGAATATCTACGACAAATTTAGAGAGTTTAATGTAGACATGTACACATTTTTCATCGATTACAATAAGGTTTTTAACACGTTAAAACATCAAAATATGTGGACAATCATGAAGACAATGAGGTTTCCTTTGCATATAGTCAATCTCATGGAATAATTATACTACGATCAACAAGCCGCTGTCCGAGTATCTTGGCAAACATCAGATTGGTTAGCAGTACAAAAGGGAGTCTGACAGGGATGTATCCTCTCATCCTTGTCTGTACACCATATGCGAAATGTATAATGAGAAATGTTGGAGAAGAGAACGTTGAAAGTTTCGACCCATTTACGATTTGGTGTACGAGATTCCAGAGTTACGATTCGCAGATCACATAGTGATACTATCAAGAAGTGCAGAAGGGCTAGAGCAGCTACTTTTAGCCGTTAATGGATATAGTAAAGATAAAAAACTGTTCATAAATTTATATAAAACATAGATAATGACCACCGACAAAACACAATGTCAGCATAATTTACAGTGCGTGGTGAGGAAATAGATCAGGTCACACATTTTGAATATCTGGGTTTCAGAATTGACAAAAATGGCGACTGGTCGAAAGAAATAAGAAGAAGACTAGCTATGGCAATGCAGATAATGAACCGCCTGAAAAAAATTATGGCAGATAACCATCAAAATGTTACAAGTAAAAGTCTTGAGAGCCTTTTTTTCATGTAGCAGCTTATCGCTGTGAATCTTGGACGATTACCAAAACGTTTGGACAATGAATCGAATCATTCGAGTCAAAATGTTACAGAAATATCCTCAAAATGCCATGGACAGTGAACAAAAAAACAAATATAAACATTCGGCAAGAGTTGAGTATAGAGGAAAGCTGGTTTATCAATTATTCTATTTTGGCTAGAAAATGCAAACAGACATCAAAAGACACAACGGTCTTTAGAGAACAGTGATGGAAGGCATGGTGCCAGGCAAAAGAGGAAGGGGTAGACAAAAAAGACGATGGCACTAATATATCCCGGAATGCCTTGGTATGACTGTGGCGAAGGGTGACGTTTTTGCAAGACAGCGGGTTTCTTTCCGACAGACTTAGATGGGAGCGACGTTCTACAAAGGACATGATGATGATCTAATCTGGACGTCACTTTAGTCAATTATTAGCAATGCGCTCTTGTTCATGTGGTTATGTTTTGCCTCACCTCGAATTATTCACTTTTATAGACACTGTAGTCCGTTTTTTCTCTTTCCCTTTAACTGTAATTCTGGAATCCCAATATCATCCATGTCGCTCTTTTTTTGCATTATTTCCAGCATGTTTATATCCCCTCTATGAAAAGGACTCCACACCTGTACACAATACTCCAATCTATGTCGAACTTAAGCTTCATGCAGATTGACTATAGATTCCTTGCTCTTAAGTTTAATATTTCTATTTATCACCCATACAACTGCATTTGGCTTTTTCATTGCTATCTAGACTATCTCACTCACCTTACCTGAATGATCTAATATAACACCTACGACTTTTTCCTTTTCTATTTTTCTAATATTGTTCTCGCCAATTATGTATGTAAGTTCCATATTGGATCTATCCAATCTGGGGTAGTTGTCTCGCCGACGCGATTCAATCACAATCAGTGTTCCTAAAGCGATCTCAGTCCCGCCAGGCGGAGCGATAGCGCGGGCTTGCGGAAAACGCTTGCCCGCCTTTCCCCGATGACGTATCGGGAAGCGGTTTTTTTTTGTCGTTGCTTCCAATGAGGTGCACTGCTCTGGTCCGTAACAAGAAACTTACACAGTCAGTGGTGATTTTTCGAAGGCTTATAGCAGAGCTGGCTGGTGGTCAGACTCTCGCAAAGAGCCTGTGACCGACAAATGGAATGCAGGAATCGTGCCTGAAGGCCCTGTGTTCTCCCGGGGACCAACCCTCGGGAGAAGGGCAGGCCAGCAGGCCAAATTGGATCTAGTCCCAGTGAATCGCCGGGGTCGTTGGGATCCGTTTGGCACAGAGCGCTGCCATCCGTCCTCGAGCGATCCCGGTCGGTCGGTCGTCTGGTGTGTGTAGGGGCCTCTGTCAGGCGGTCGACGGAGTGAGGGACGGGTGGAACAACCGTCCGTCGGTTCCGTCAGTCGGTCCCTGCGGCCGTCCCAGTGAGGCTTTTTACACACCCGTCCTCCGCCGACCGGTGTGTGCAGTACGTACGTGTCCGACAGATATCTGGTTGATCCTGCCAGTAGTCATATGCTTGTCTCAAAGATTAAGCCCTGCATGTCTAAGTTCACACTGTCTCACGGTGAAACCACGAATGGCTCATTAAATCAGTCGAGGTTCCTTAGATGACACGATCCTACTTGGATAACTGTGGCAATTCTAGAGCTAATACATGCTTACCAAGCTCCGACCCTCACGGAAAGAGCGCTTTTATTAGTTCAAAACCAATCGTCGTTTCTCCTCGCGGGGTTGCGGCGTCCCGACTGGTGACTCTGGATAACTTTGTGCTGATCGCATGGCCTCATGTGCCGGCGAGCATCTTTCAAATGTCTGCCCTATCAAATGTCGATGGTACGTGACATGCCTACCATGTTTGTAACAGGTAACGGGGAATCAGTGTTCGATTCAGGAGACGGAGCATGAGAAACGGCAACCACATCCAAGGAAGGCAGCAGGCGCGCAACTTACCCACTCCCGGCACGGGGAGGTAGTGACGAAAAATAACAATGCGGGACTCTTTCGAGTCCCCGTAATTGAAATGAGTGCCTTTTAAACCCTTTAACGATGATCTATTGGAGATAAAGTCTGGTGCCAGCAGCCGCGATAATTCCAGCTGCAATATTGTATATTAAAGTTGATGCAGTTAAAAAGCTCGTAGTTGGATCTCAGGCGCAGGCAGGCGATCCGGCTCGCTCCGGTTAACTGCCTGTTGTCTTCTGCCCTACCGTCTGTCGGCTCTCTCCCACGGGTGCTCTTCGCTGAGCGTCCTGGGTGGCCGGCGCGTTTACTTTGAAAAAATTAGAGTGTTCAAAGCAGGCCTCGGCTGCCTGAATAATGGTGCATGGAGAAATGGAATAGGACCTCGGTTCTATTTTGTTGGTTTTCGGAACTGGAGGTAATGATTAACAGGGACAAACGGAGGCATCAATATTGCAGCGTTAGAGGTTAAATTCTTTGATCTCCGCAAGACGAGCTACTGCGATAGCATTTTTCAAGAATGTTTTCATTAATCAATAACGAAAGTCAGAGGCACGAAGACGATCAGATACCGTCGTATTTCTGACCATAAACGATGTCGACTAGCTTCTTCTTCTTCTTCTTCTTCTTCTTCTTCTTCGTACTCAGTCAGACAGTAAGCTTGTCTTGCAGTTCCAATGGTGATGGCCACATCTGCTCTCTCTGATCCTCGTATGTCGGGCAGTTCTGCAGCAGATCTTCAGCTGTCATTTTACCGGTACCGCACGGGCATTCGTCAGTACCACATATCTTTAATTTGTTGAATAGGTGGTACATCAGTCTATTGTGGTCAACTGGTAATAGGCATCGTTTTTGGTGTAACCAGTATGTTCGCTTTCCCATTTGGTCATGTATCTGGCTTTGATAAGCCGTTTTGACTCTTCGTACGTCATACTAGTATCTGTTTGTGGTAGTCTTGCACGTTCTTTTGCCAGTCTGTCTGCCTCCTCGTTGCGTTTAATGTTGCAGTGTGATGGGACCCACTGTACCACTACCTTTTTTGGTGCGGACTGCTGGCACAGTTGACAGAGTGCTGCTCTTAAGTCCTTAAGCTCAGTGTTTGTTTGGCTTTTTAGCGCTGTGACTACGGCGAGAGCATCTGTAAGCAGGGCTATATGGCTTTCATTTTCTTATGTGTCACCATTTCTTCCACTGCCGCCCTCAGTGCCTCTGCCTCCGCTCTGAAATTGCTTGTGTACTTACCAGTAGCGAATGAGAGTGTTATTTTTCTGCCATTTGGTAGGTTCAGGAATGCTCCTGCCCCTCCGTTCTGTGTAGTGTTTGTTATAGAACCGTCGGTGTATGCATCGGTCCAGTCCATGCTTGGGTAGCTTTTCGATATAAAGCTAAGGGTAGTATCTCTCTTTTCTTTTACAGTCTGGCAGTTTTTATTTCCAATACCTGGTCGATTTTCTACCACCTCTGGAAATATATCCTGCCTCCAGGTAGGTTTTCGTACAGTCGTGATGGGTTTTGGTGTTGTTAGTGCGTGTATAGGATCTTCGTGCATCTTTGCTTTGGCTATTTCTGCAAAGTTTCTCCGCTTTAGTTTCCCATTTCCCAAATTGTTTAGTTTCTACTGCATTGGATGGTCAGTCAGTCTTCGGAGTTTCTCTGACTGCAGCTGGGCTCTGCAGTCTCTTCTATCGGCCATGGATTGCCGTTTTGTAATCTTTTCAAGTTCTACAATTGGCGTTGACTTCATGCCTCCTCTCATAGCTTGGTTTTAAAGTTTGCTAACTTTATCGAAGTTCGCCTTTGCTGCTGTTGTCCATGCCGCAATGTCGTACTCGAGAACTGGTCTCACTCTTCCAGTGTACAGTCTCTTTAGTATGCTTTCGTCTGCTATCCAGCTTTGCCAGCAAGTTTCCTCATGATTTCCATTCTTTCTCTGGCTCTCATTCGGTTTCTCTCAATCTGACTTTTCCATGTGATGCGCCGATCAAATGTGACTCCCAGATAGTTTGGGTTGTCGTTTGGCTGCAGGAATTTGCCCTTTAGACTTAATTTGGTATTTTGGGTTTTGATTGAAAGCGAGAATATTGTGCATGTGGTTTTCTCCTCGTTTATTTTGACCAGCCATGAGTTCGCCCACTCGTCCAGCAATGTTATGGCCTGCTGCATCAGATTTCTTGGTATGGTCAGATTATTTTCAGAGGTCCACATAGCCAGATCATCTGCAAACATTGAGCTATGGACTCTTCTTTGTATATTCTCTGTAATGTCTTTAATATACACCAGGAAGAGTGTGGGTGACAGTACTCCCCCTTGGGGTACTCCCTGCTCGAATGTCACCTTTTTGCTCATCTGCCCTTGTACTTGGACTCTGGCCGTTCTGTTTTTGAGGTAGTGGTTGATCCACTTGTACATTTTCCCACAAACATCACTTCTTCTTAGCTTGACTCTAAGTCCATCTTTCCAGACTTTGCCAAATGCCTTTTCCAGATCCACCCAAACAGCTACTGTGTGTTTCTGTGCATGGTAGGCATCTTCTGTTTCCTGGGCTATGAGGATGACCTGGTCCTCAGTGGATCTGTGCTGTCTAAAGCCGGCTTGCTGTGGAACTAGTATTCGTTTTTCTTCCAGATGCCACATCAGCCTGGTGTTTATAATACATTCCATGAGCTTGCCGACCCATCTCAGTAGGCTGATGGGTCTGTATCCATTTGCCGACAAGCGATCCGCAGGAGTTGCTTCGATGCCTCTGCGGGCAGTTTCCGGGAAGCCAAAGTGTTTGGGTTCCGGGGGAAGTATGGTTGCAAAGCTGAAACTTAAAGGAATTGACGGAAGGGCACAAACAGGAGTGGAGCCTGCTGCTTATTTTTACTCAACACGGCCAAACACTGAAATGATTAACATTCCGAGAGCACTTTCGTTAGGTCTAATATAGAACGGATGCTGGAATTAGACCCTCGAAAATCTGGGGCTTTCCTCTCGGTAGCTTGATTGTCTCGTATCTAATGTTCGCTAAAATAATTGACGGAAGGGCACCACCAGGAGTGGAACCTGCGGCTTAATTTGACTCAACACGCCAATTCTGTAGAACGACTGAAAAATCGAGAGCACTTCCGTTGGGTCTAATAATGAACGAGTGCTGGTATTAGACTCACGGAAGACAAATCAGCTCATTAACCTTAAATAAAAGAACGCTACAAAAATCGTGTTTAACCCCAGATTTCAGATTAATCGCAGATTTCAGATACATGGTCATTGACAAACAAAAGTCCACAATTAATTCGTCTGGTCTAATAGTGAACGGGTGCTGGAAATAGACCATCTGAAGACAGGTAAGTTTTACCCTACTAATGGCAGGGCTTTGCTTCGGTAATCCTGCTCAAATTCGAGAGGGGCCGCAGACACTGTGGTTCACGTACCAGGCTGATAAGCCAATGGCGCGAGGCTACCATGTGAGGGATTACGGCCGAACGCATGCAAGCCGGAATCCCGCCCAAAATCTCAGCACCAATGCAATGGGAGGCTACGACAGGGTCGGGACCTGGGTCTTGCGCTCCAGCCCTATCCGGTAGAGCCGCAGAAAGAGGTCTCTGCCGCCCGCCGACCAAAGTGGGCGGATAGCTGCCTGATATTAACCCTGTACGGCGATTGGATGCGAAACCACCAACATAAGACTTAGTTCTTGGTGTCGAAAACAGTAGAGCAGCCACCTCACTGAGAACGGTCGAGACTCAACCAATAACCATGACGAACAACATCTCCGTGACATTACCAGTCTTGCCGACTGGTTAAATGCACTTCTGCCTCGATCTCTACCTCTGTACGCTATCAGCCATACCAATGGACGCAGAAGAGATGCAGACTAGCGGACATTGCACATCTGCCCTATTGTGTCAACCTCCCAGGTGGCAAGGAATGTTAAGCGTTTCATCACTGAAGATGTGCCGAGAAAATAAAGGGAGCAAAGAGGTACCCTGCCAAAATGCACATGATACGTTTATGTCATGACGTGGCGATACTGGGATACGGACACACTGGACTGCCTCTCTTCCGGGTTAGTACAAACCAGTACATAGTCCATATCACATATCATATTTAATATATCATTGCCGCATCCTATAGACACGAGTAGTGAAGACTCGTCAGGCCTGTAAGACAACTTCCATAAGAGAGACAACTCTGATCACAAACAACTGCTGCCTTGCAGATAGGCTGGGGACAGCCAAATTCTAAGGAGGGCATCCCTACAGAAACGCCTGTTGAAATCGGATGCACTGGGCCACAGGCTTAACATGCAGTGAAACGTAAATAGCAGTATGATGACAGTACAACCTATCAAAAAAACGTGTGGCGCTCATCCTGCGGAGTCCCGCCAGGCGGCTAGAGTGCCGGGCCTCATGCATCGAAGGGGCCCACCATTGACTACTGATGGTCACCCACCCATGTGTTGTGGAGTCAAGGCACATGGCTATGGGGCAAGTTCTACTGACAAAAAAACTCAAGACCCTCAAAATACTACAGTGGAATGCGGAGGGAGTCATTAACAAAAAGCTTGCCCTAACACATCACCGGCATGAAGGTAAGATTGACGTGGTAAGTATCCAGGAAACTCACCTAAACAAAAAACCATAAATTCTCAATCAGAGGATACCAGACCTTCCGTCTCGATAGAGAAGGCCACAAATGAGGGGTCCTGATACTGACCCGAAACTGCATACCGAGTAGCACGGTATCTGTCAATCACACCGGACAAGCAGAAATTGTAGGAGTTGACATAATGGCCCAAGAGACGAATCTCCGCATTTTCAATCTGTACGGATCACCAAATAGAGACCTATCGCTCTCAAGTATGGAAGTCAAAGACTCCAACTGCATAGTAGTTGGAGACTTCAACAGCCACTCGGAGAGATGGGGATACTCGGACACAGACAGCAGAGGTGACGAAGTGGAAGATTGGGAGATAGACACAAATCTCTCCCTAATCAATAGGCCGGAGAATAGCCCTAGCTTCTATTCAAGAACATGGCATACCACCTCGACTCCAGATTTGGCCTTTACCACACAGGACAAACACAAAAATAGACCGCCAGGTGCTAAACCAATTGGCAGGTAGCGACCACAGGCCGATCAGGCTAAACATTGATATGGAAGTAGGCCCACAGGAAAAAAAAACCGCTCCCACGATGGAATTACAAACGAGCCGACTGGGACAGATTTGCAATCCTGACAGATGGGCTGTGTGAAACCATCAACACACGAAACACCAAAATGAAGCCCATGGTAGAGAGCCTAAGCAAGGCAATAATGCAAGCCGCCACTGAAACCATCCCAAGAGGAGCTAGGAAAAACTATAAGCCCTACTGGAATGATGAGTTGCAGAAAGTGGAAGATGCAGTAACAAATGCTAGGAACATGGCAGAGCGAGAAAAATCCATGGAGGCAAACATCGCCCTCAAAGCCGCCGCGGTGAAGTACAAACACACTCTCAAGCAAACAGCAAGAGAAAGCTGGAAAAATAAAACGGAAAGTCTAAACCTGGAAAAAGACGGGAACAAGCTATGGAAGCTAGTCAGAGCCATGAACGACGAAACCCCGTCAAATAAACAAATTACTATCAAGCAGGGCGAGAACTTGATCACATGTAAGAAAGCCGCAAACGCCTTTGTCGATCACTATGCCAGAGCAAACCACATCGAGGTCCCTGCAGATAAGCATACAGACTTTAGCGAAGAGCTAAAGGGACACGAAAACATAAATACGGCTCCTGAAGAGCACATGATGGCCAAACTAACAATGCGCGAAATGGAAGAGGCTATGAGAACACTAAAGAAAAAGGAAATCTCCCGGAAAAGACGGGATAACAAACGAAATGCAGATGGGGCTGGGCCAAACAGCGAAGAGGAAACTGCTATCGGTCCTGAACCAAAGCTGGAAAAGGGGAATTGTACCACAGGCATGGAAAGATGCAATACTGGTACCAGTACCAAAAACAGGAAAGGACAAAACAGATCCAAATGGATACAGGCCCATAAGCCTACTGAGCTGTGTCGGCAAGCTGATGGAACGTATGATAAACACCAGACTGATGTGGCATCTGGAAGAAAAATGAATACTAATTCCACAGCAAGCCGGCTTTAGACAGCACAGATCCACTGAGGACCAGGTCATCCTCATAGCCCAGGAGATAGAAGATGCCTACCAGGCACAGCAACACACAGTAGCTGTTTGGGTGGATCTGGAAAAGGCATTTGACAAAGTCTGGAAGGATGGACTTAGAGTCAAGCTAAGTGATGTCTGTGGGAAGATGTACAAGTGGATCAACCACTACCTCAAACAAAGAACGGCCAGAGTCCAAGTACAAGGGCAGATGAGCAAAAAGGTGACACTCGAGCAGGGAGTACCCCAAGGGGGAGTATTGTCACCCACACTCTTCCTGGTATATATAAACGATATTACAGAGAATATACCAAGAAGAGTCCATAGCTCAATGTTTGCAGACGATCTGGCTATGTGGACCTCTGAAAAGAATCTCACCATAGCAAGAAATCGGATGCAGACGGCCCTAACATCGCTGGAAGAGTGGGCGAACTCATGGCTGGTCACAATAAACGAGGAGAAAACCACATGCACAATATTCTCGCTTTCATTAAAACCCCAAAGTACCAAATTAAGTCTAAATGGCAAAATCCTGCAGCCAAACACCAACCCAACCTATCTGGGAGTCACATTTGATCGGCATTTGATGACATGGAAAAGTCAGATTGAGAGAAACCGAATGAAAGCCAGAGAAAGAATGGCAATCATGAGGAAACTTGCTGGCACAAGCTGGGTAGCAGACGAAAGCATACTAAAGAAACTGTACACTGGAAGAGTGACACCAGTTCTCGAGTATGGCATTGCGGAATGGACAACAGCTGCAAAGGCGAACTTCGATAAAGTTAGTAAACTTAAAAACCAAGCCATGAGAGTTATAACAGAAGGCATGAAGTCAACGCCAATTGTAGAACTTGAAACGATTACAAAACTGCAATCCATGACCGATAGAAGAGACTGCAGAGCCCAGCTGCAGTCAGAGAAACTCCGAAGACTGACGGACCATCCAATGTACCAGAGACTAAACAATTTGGGAAATGGGAAACTAAAGCGGAGAAACTTTGCAGAAATAGCCAAAGCAAAGATGCACGAAGATCCCATAAACGCACTAACAACACCAAAACTCATCACTACTGTACGAAAACCTACCTGGAGGCAGGATATATTTCCAGAGGTGGTAGAAAATATACCAGGTATTGCAAACTAAAACTGCCAGACTGAAAAAGAAAGGAGAGACACTACCCTAAGCTTCATAACGAAAAGCTACCCAAGCATGGACTGGACCCATGTATACACCGACGGTTCTGTAACAAACACTACACAGAATGGAGGGGCAGGCGCATTCCTGAACCTACCAAATGGCAGAAAAATAACACTGTCATTCGCTACTGGTAAGTACACAAGCAATTTCAGAGCGGAGGCAGAGGCACTGAGGGCGGCAGTGGAAGAAATGGTGACACACAATGAAAATGAGAGCCATATAGTCCTGCTGACAGATGCTCTCGCCGTAGTCACAGCGCTAAAAAGCCAGAAAAACACTGAGCTTAATGACTTAAGAGCAGTACTCTGCCAACTATGCCAGCAGTCCGCACCAAATAGGGTAGTGGTACAGTGGGTCCCATCACACTGCAACATCAAAGGCAACGAGGAGGCAGACAGACTGGCAAAAGAAGGTGCAAGACTACCACAAACAGATACTAGTATGACGAACGAAGAGTCAAAACGGCTTATCAAAGCCAGATACATGACCAAATGGGAAACCGAACATACTGGTACACCAAAAACGATGCCTATTACCAGTTGAGCAGAAGAGAGCAGGTTGTTGTCTTCAGACTTCGCACTGGCCACAATAGACTGAGGTACCACCTATTCAACAAATTGAAGATATGTGGTACCGACGAATGCCCGTGTGGTACTGGGAAAATGACCGCTGAACATCTGCTGCAGAACTGCCCGACATACGAGGATCACAGAGAGCAGATGTGGCCATCACCAGTGGAACCACAAGACAAGCTCTATGGCAGTGTCGACAACCTCGGGATGACCGCCGCTTTTTGTAAAAAAAATAATGGTTACTGTCTGACTACGTACGAAGAAGAAGAAGAAAGAAGGATCTATCCATATGGATGACTGTACATTTATCTACATTAAACTCCATTTGCCAGCTTACAGACCAATCTTACATTAAATATAATTCCGACCTCAATATATTCACTTTTGCTTTAGATGAGACACTACTGCAGAGTTTTGAGTCATCAGCAAATTTTGCAATCATGGATCCCATGTCAACGTCCAAATCGTTTATATATTTATCAAGAAAAAAATTGGTCCCAAAACCGATCACTGTGGCATTCTACGTTTTACTTCACACCACTCAGAGTACTTCCTTTTTGAGCAAATTACTGCTGTCTTTTCGTTAACCAATGTTAAATCCATTTGTCAATTGCCCCTCCTATTCCATGTGATTTTAACATTCGAAATAATATTTTATGAGGTACACTTTCAAAGGCATTTGCACAATCTAGATAAATAACATCCACTGGCTCCCCTCTTTCCATCATTTTGAAACCTTATCCATGAATTTGAATATATTTATTAAGCGCGAATTCCCTTTAGTAAACCCTTGCTGACTATTTCTGAATATAGACCGCTTGTCTAAATCCTTTACAATGGTGTCTTTGATTATTGACTAACAATTTACAGACTATGCTCGGTAAACTCACTGGTCGATAATTTGCTGGATCTGATTTTGTTTTCATTTCGAAAAATGGGATCACCCCAGCATCTCTCTAATCCCATGGAACAATTCCTTTTGCAGGTGATTGGTAACAAAATATATCAAACGATTTTGCTAGTTGGTGTTAAACATAAATTGAGGATGAATACAATTTTGACCTGAGCATTTATCCACTTTTAACACCTCCAGTTTAAAAAAAAACATTTTCTCTGTAATACAGATTGATCTGAATCACGTTGTTTCCATGTGTCCTTGAAAAATATATATAATCACCGGATTCTTGTAAGCAGTCATCTTTTGTGTAGACTGTGCCAAAGTACTGATTGAGTTATTAGCTGCATCTCTATGTTCACATGTTATTTATCATGTATTATCTACAAAATGGCCAATTGACTATCAGTCTTGATCCTCTGAAGAACTTTTTTTAAAAAGTATAATTTTGCTGTTTTATTCATTTTCCGAGCTATTTTCTGCTTGTCCAGAACATCTACGTGTAATCCCAGTGTTGATTTCAAGTACGGGTCAGTACTTGACTGTATCAGAGTTATTTCTATTTAAGAAGAAAACTCAGATATTTGAAGAGCACCACAAAATACAAGGCCACAGGTGGACAGCTTATCAGTTCGTGCCATAAAAAGTTGTCACAATGAAGAAGTTAGATGGCTTACATAGACCTTTAATCAGGTCTTGATTTGAAGGGAAGGTACCTGGGATTGCTTATGGCGGTGGTGGGGCCGTTTTGAAGAAAAAAAGAACAGTAGCAGAAAATACTGCATCTCTTATAGGGCCATATCTTTTCTCTATTTACATTATAACCAATTGTTGCACGGGTCCTTGAACAACGAGTTCGAACAATTGTGAAGCCACTGATCAGTGCTTCACAATCAGGATTCTGGAAAAGCGGATGCTATATTTGCTCTCCGATAGTTAAGTTCAGCAAACCGTAGAAAACAATGCAAATACTCAATGTGACTATTTTGATCAAGAAAAGGCATCTGGCCAGTTAAACTGAGGAAGGATGTGGGGAATAATGGAATAATATGGCATAGAATGCCAACTACGGGATGACATTCGTGCCTTGTATGCAAAACATGGGAAGGTGCAAACGACCGAATGCAGGTATGGCAAAGTGGATTCCAGTGCTGAGTAGTGTACGACAGGAATGTTTTCTTTCTACACTTTGTTAAAAATGTATCTGAATACAATTTTAAAGTTGTCAAACTTTAATGAGGAGTCATTAAATGAATAGTTGTTTGCTGATGATCAGGTCTAATTTTACCAAGGCAGGCTATGTTGACATTGCGTGAACAAGTGCAGTTTTTATATCGGAGATATTGGTATCTAGCACATACGGGAGTTCAAATACTTATATAATATTACAGAGGGAGTATCATAAGTCCTTACCCTGACCATCAAAGAGTAGGAGGAGAACGTTGACATTTGACACAGTGCGTTTTCCTTCCCATTGCAGCTACCAGCTGAATTTATACATTTCTGCAATCTATGCGTGATCTTCAATAGACCTGCTTGTCGGACATGGGCAGTTACAGTAGACTTTCAGCGAAGGATACATGTCATGGAGATGAGATGTTTCCAAAGACTTTTAAACGTCACGTCAAAAGATGGAGTTACAAATGAGGAAATACGAGATATAATTACATCAGTAATAGGGCCTTTTGAAGACATCTTAGCAACTGTCAAAAGAAAGAAAATCGCTTGTTACGGTCCCATATCGAGATCAAATGGTCTTGCAAATACGATCCTCCACGGAAAGGTACAATGCAGACTACTAAGAAGCCGGCCCGAAATGAGGTGGGAGGACAGCATATATAAATGGACCAATCTCCAACAAGAAGAGGCACAGGCAGCGGCCGGAGGCATAGGGGGTAGGAATTGGGTTGTTAGGATGCCTTAATGTGTTTCCTAACGACCTCACCGGTTACGGATGGCCTAACTTGGCCTGATATAATGGCATGGCTATTTACAAAATAGTCGAACACCTTGGATTACCATAATAAATTGAAAAAAAATAGTACAGACTTTCATTGAAGGGACCACATTTAGAATGGTCCACAAAGGTAAACTGTATGATTAATTTGATATTCAAACTGGAACTAGACAGGAATGTCTACTATTTCTGATGTTTTGATGGGCTTTCAAATCTGTCTAATATGTAATAACAATATCTGCAATTGTTGTTTTAGCAAAGTTTTCCTTTCATTGTTTGAATGTATGCATGTTTGAGTGTGTCTCGTGTCTTTGTCTGTCTATGTGTATGCCATGCACGATAACTGTTTAAAAGAAAAATAGGACTTTCAATTTTAATTATATTTTATATTCATTACAGATCCAGGAAAAAACACATTTCTATACATTTCATCTCTGAATATCATATTTACCATGATGCGATTGTTAGAAACCACTATTCTGATTGTGATGTCATTTAGAGGTAAGTTGTAGAAGTATATTTTGTTGATTTATATTTGAATTTCTTTTACACTAAAGATCAGCTTTTGATCGAGTCCTATGGAACAAACTAGTTAAGATTATGCAGCACATAGGTAAAGACAGACCATTCAAAGTTAATCAAGAGCCTGTGTGAAAATTAGCAGATTATTTCAATCACAGTAGTTCTAATGGATCAAGTTTTCAAGGCAGGGGATACGACTTCGCTGCTTGCTTTGACCGTTTCCATTTCTAGGAATCGATGTAATTACCTTCTGGTCATACCCATAAATGCTCAATCTCTCTCATCAAAGGGCGTAAGTTATGGATACTGATGATCCATGTAGCTCGCTGGTTGTACACTTTCCTGCCCCGTCCTCTCATGAACCCCACTCCGCACAAGCGTTATTTAATGTCGAAAGTTTGCAGTTTGCGAATTGATGTTTCATCTACTGCGGTGTCCTCTTTTATCAGGCGGTCATTGATTGATTTCAAATTAACACTTGTATCCCTAATTAATGTGCCCTTGGCGGTAGCTTGTGAAGCCATGATGCCAGCTCTTTCATTTCATGTCAACGCCTAGAGGTTTGAGGCCTCAATAGCTGCTTTCCACTCGTCTCTTTGACCGATTCATTGACTGAGTCTCTATAACGCATAATCTGATACGATGATCGACAAGGTTATGCGTAATTATAATATGGGTATCAAAGTTAATAGCATGGAAGTTAAAGTCGTTAACGAAACCATAGTGAGGGGATCAGTAGAAATTTTATATATGCTGCTAGAAGAAACATACTAACACGGTCAAAACGATTGCCATGAAGACACACACATCGAAAGGAAAGACTTTGGAAATATCCAAGCAACGGAGGCAAATATATATATTCATCAATGAAGAAATAATGGAACAAATACATACGTTTACATATTTTGGTAAATCATAACATAGTATGCCTGCAAGGAGAAATACATTATGTCAATGATTACATTGACAAAAAAGGGATCAGTAGAGGAATATATAATGTCACCCTAAAGAAATATCAGGAAATTACTGACGACAAACATAATCGACATTCATATTTAGCCATTCGGACTGTATGGGGCTGGCACATGGACTATAGCAATGAAGGATAACACACGTTTTCAATGTCTGTAATGGGGTGCTACCGTAGAATCGAAACAGTGAGTTTGACAGAAAGAAGATTAAATGACAATGTACTCACAAATCTTGCATGTGATACAGAAACGTCGGTTGAGTTGGCTGGGCCACAATATGAGACATGACAGTCTTTAACAGAGGATACTAGAGGACACGATTTACGTGAAAATAGGAGCGGGGCAACCAAGACTTATCTTTTCATCTCAGGCATGCAGGGACATTAAAGTACGAACTGCAATGAAGAGAACAGCTTACAATAGGGTAAAATGGAGAGATATACTCAGACAACAATACAACCAGTCTACGGACATATCAACCTGATGATGATGATGATGATGAAATGGTACACGCACTTGAAAACCATTTATTATTGAAATTACATTCCCCCTTATTCATCAACATAATTTCCACTGACACAGTCATACTTCTTCCCCTACATCAGTGAAAGGACAGACCAATTTGGTTCACATTGAGTCCATCAGTCAGTTGTCTGGATACTCACCATTAGCACATTTTCCAGAAATTGTATCATGCATTATGATGTAGGCTAAACAATGCGAACAATCTAGTGCAGTTAATACACTGTCTATAGTTACTCGCTTGTCAGCTCGAATCATCTCACCCACCCATGAAAAAAATCATCTATTGCAATCTGAACATGGTTTTTTTTCTTTTATATTGGAGTTAAGTTTTGGCATTAAAAGCTTAGTGTTGGGACGAACATCGTGTTGGATAAGTCTCTTTAAGTAGTTAGTAACACGTGCTTACAATTACGTGTTTAAGTTAATTGACCATTAATGTCATTGCCTTATTGCATCGTTGTTAGATTTACCATGTGATTCTTCCGTCTGCTGATAACATGCTCCTAAAATATGTGAAATAATTGTTATGTTTGGTATTCCTGTTTTCCAAGGAAGATATTAACACTTCTAGTTATTCTAAATATTGATTTCCATTTTGGATGTTTATGTTTGTTTCAAGATGTACTTAGTTTATCAATACACTGTTGCAATTGGAGCTCTGAAGTTTATATGACTGCTTGAAATTCTTTTAAGATTGTTCCAATGTTGCTACATTCATTTGGGCTGTATGTTCTACAAATGTGATCTACAAATGTAATGAACAACAAAGGTGATAGCACACATCCTTGTTGTTCTTCATATTCCAAATGCAATTTTGCTGAGAGTCTGGTTATTGTTTGAAGAGAGCCTTCGCTATCAATATAACTTTTTCATAGGTTAATTATGTAATCGTTTACTCTAAAGTATGCCCATATGTTCCCATATATGATGTCTATCTAACGTGTCAAACGCTTTTTCTTGATCTACAAACATAACATATAATTACGGTCATATCCACTTGATTTTTTGTTCCATCAATTATCGGAATGTAAAAAATGTACCTGTACAGCTTCTGTTCTTTCTTAATCCCATCTGACTATCGTTGACCTGAGGTTTGATGATGTACCGTCATCATTTTTTTTTTTTTTTTTGCAAAGATTTTACAAAACATTTTGCCAGTGTGGATCAAGAGCGATATTCCTGTGTATTTTGGGTAGCGTCTGAAGCTAATTATTTTTGTTTGCATATTAGAATTGTAAATGCATTGTGACAGGTTTAGTCTTGACAGACACATAGTGTCTCCATATTGACAGCTTATTTGTGTCTAGAATTACTTTCAAATCGTAATTATAGATTTATTTTAAATTTATAAGCGGACTTTCAACCGGACCTGACAACTCTCGTCAGCTATACCACGATAGTGTCGCGTATTCATATTGACGCCCAGGATGTCATTTTGCAAGTAGCACCAGCAGAGAAAATATTCCAGTGTGATAAAAGCCTGGTGGGACAAGAGCCCAAGTCATATTTTCCGAGAGGTTCAGAGAGAGACGGCATTTCATAGCCGACACATTTCGAGACAAAATTTTCAAAGAGATTCACAAGACAGACATTACATTACGAGATATTCAGAAAAATACATTACCAGAGAGAAGAATCAGAGAAGGACTCACTTTGAGAGTCTATCCAGTCAGAGAAGATTGAACATAGCAGTTCGAGTTATCAGAACTAAACTATTCATTTGTGAGTAATTAGACAGAACTTCATCAGGTTGAAGTTTGACCAGGGTCAAACACAAGTGTGACTTTTCAAGTTTATAGTCGTCGCAAAGATCTCACAGAAGCAGCCTAGATCAGTCATAACTACCCACTGTGGGAGAGAACGGGCTTCCAGGCATCTATATCGACTCAAATAGAACTATACCATCTAACCGTGGTCAGCCCGCTTTTGTACAACACACACCAGTTTAAACACGTGGCTACCTTGCCAAGTCTGTAGTCATCGTAGATTCACAGCAGTAGCCTAGTCTTTCGACTTCCACCACGCCGATTGGCAGTCGTCGCTAAGCAACCAAGTACCTTTTACCTGGCTTAGATTTAAAACACGAATTAACCATCGGCGTCAAAACGCCATAATTCAGTATTCACTTTACGGCAGGCGAAGTACGGAAAGTAGACTGTGGACAATAGTTTACGTTTAGCGGAAGTGCCTGGTTTAAATTAGGTAACCATTAGTTAGGAGCGTGCAGGAAATACAGTATAGTTGAAGAGTGGAAGTGTTTTAACATGCAGTTATAAATACTTTGTTTTTATTGTTTTGAAATAGTGTCCATAGATAGTTTATTGAAGTGTTAGTTTATGTGATCAATTTTAAGACTGAAAAGGTGGATAGTCACGTTGCGGCCTCAGAGAACCGGGAGAGCAATACCCCGTCCCGTCTGCTACAACATGTGCCCAATATTTTGACATGTTCTGTAAGGCCCATTCAAAGCTATGCGATATATGTAGACATAATATCCGTACATCATTGGCCGCTATAATTAAAACAACAGAAATTTCATCAGGCCCTGGACATTTGTTGAGTGAAACAGCTTGACAAACATTTCTGATTCATGAAAGAGTGATGTTTAGTTCTAACTCCTTACTTATGTTAACGTTGATATCTGATTTGTCATTGTTCCCAGTTGTTGGAAAGTTGAGAAGTTTTTTTAAAGTATTGCTGTAATCTGTTCATGACCAGTTATTGATCGTTTATTGAGATTCCTTTGTCGTCATTAATAATTTTTGTTGGATTGTCGTAATCATATCTGCATCTTATATTTTTGATTCTCATGCATACGTTTCTTGTTGCAATTTTGCATTCCGAATTTATAAGTTCTCCATACTCTTTTAAAATTTAGATTTGGCCTCTTTAATCACCATTTGTGCGTGCATTCTTTATACCAGAAAGTCGGCCTAGTCTTGCTCCTTTTTGTTAGTAGCTTCCATCTCCTCTTTTTTTTACAAACGTATCTACTAAGACGCAATGGGATGATAACCACTGAAGCATGGTTCGCTTTGTGGAAGTTACGTTGCTTAATTCATTTCTGATATTTGGACGTTTACCACCCATGAGATCGTGTCGTGTAGACAATGTGTCTGTGAAGGTGCCCGCCTGGCAGCAATCGTGAATGCTGACATGAATCATTGACCTCTTGTTGACGTGTTGTTACACATCTATAATTAGAACAGAATTGAGTAGTGCGAATACTTCTTCTTGGTCTCATATTAGTTTTATGGACATGAGACAGATGCCCGAACTTTCTTTCTTAACAGCATTTCATCCATCTGTGTCGACATGTTGACGCAATTCTGTTGGATAGTTTTCTTCAGTAATACTCAGTCTGCCACTTATCTGTTGCAGATTACTGAACTCATATACTCAACTGTCATACGACTTATTTACAAATCGATATGTACGGTTTCATTGACCTATTCCTATGGTAAAGGATATTCGGTGACCTTCAGTAGTGTTGTCTTCATGGGTAGTGTTGTCCTTATGCTGTCTGTTTTTGCTGAGAAACAATACATCTATTACCAATTCATGCACATTCAGTTTTGAGTCATGGTGCTCAGTTTATCAGTTCAGTGACTGCAGATGTGTTTTACCAGTGTTGCCGACGCTGCTAAGCAGAACTCCAAACGTTGTCTGATTTCATAATTAAACATCTTCTAAACGCTTTCTCTCAGGACCAGGAACACTAACATGTGTTATGCTGAAACACCGCTTTTGACATTTGCTAACAAAGTGTATATATTTCACCATTTAATCTAGTCTTGTTATTAAAAACTGGTACACATGAGTTAGATAATTATTTTGTATCAACATTTGAGTAAGTAGAGATGTTGTGTGTGTTTATTACATAACTTTTTGTGATAAATGGTGATTATGTTTTATCAGTGTTTTCTTTATTTGGGATATGTCTTGTCACGTAGTTTCTTATTCCAATCCTGTTACTATAATGTCTGCTTCTTTAAAAAAAGTACTAGATTCACGCATACTAGTCATTGAATATAACTTAACGTCTTTATACTGGTTTAGAATACTATAAAGACTTCGTGTACATCGAGTTTCATTTACATTTCCTTGCTCTAAAAGCAAAGTGCTTCCAATGTTTTCATAAATGCATTTTTTGCCATCTCCTCCACTACTTCATGCATTCATCACTCTCTGATTAAACATACATTTCCTAATATCTAATCTGGACCTTACTTTAGCTAATTTGTATTTTTCTTGTAGGTGTTTTTTGTGTGAAAATAAACGGTTATAGTCTAATTTACCATTTCCTTTACGTATCGTATAAACCTGGAGTAAGTTACCTTAAACATTTATCTTGTTGTAAACCAAGCAGGTCGAATTGTTTTAGTCTTTTCTCATAACTGTAATTCTGGAATGCAACCATCAACTGTCGCTTGTCTTTGTATCATTTTCAGGATGTTTATATCCCCTCAACGATAAGGACTCCACACCTGTACACAGTACTTCAATCTAGGTCTAACTGCTTTATACAGTATGACAATCACTTCCTTGCCCCTATGTTTAATATTAATGTTTATCATACCTAACCTAGCATTTGTTTGTGCCAATGCTACCTGGACTTGTTCACTAACTTTACCTGTATGATCTATTATTACCCCTATGTCCCTTTACTTTTCTATCATGCTAATATTGTTATGCAATGATGAACCATATTAGATCTACCCAAAAGGCGGACTGTACATGTATCTACAAAAAAACTCCATTTGCCAGCTCACAGATCATTACCAAATTGTATCTGAATCTGATTTCAATATTTCAACCTCTGCTTTAGATTAGACACTATTGTATAGTATCGTGCCATTAACGAATGTGGCGATCAATGTCCAAGTAGCTTATGTATATAAAGAATAAAATTGGTCCCAAAACCGATCCCTTTTGCAATCTACTTTTTATGTCCAAAACCGAAATACAGGACATCTTCTTAACCAAACAAATTGTTCTGAATTGTTCACTTGCTTTTTATTTCCGCATCCAAGATCGGTTGCTATGTTTTGTCAATGTAAAATGAGAGGTTTTTCCTTCCTTTTCTTCTAGTGCTGTTTTCAAGGTAATTTGTATTTTGTTTTAACTCTTTGTTAAGTATTTTCTTTTCTTTTCGCGTTTGTCATGCGTGTGCCTTTCATCATTAAATTTTGAAATTGTTTCTTGACTTGGCCATTGTATGCGTTTCATACGCAGGGAGCCGAACTGCTTCTTTTATTTCTTTTAACTATATTTTGCGTTGTTCGCCCTTAGCTATGTATCCCTCTATTGTATCTGCGAAGCAATGCCTTCTGAGGGATAGTATCATGTGTTGCACGTGGCACGCGGTCGAACAATTTGGTTTGCTGTCTCTTGAGCAGGTCAAGCACTGGTGTTGTACATACTTGTTTTGTAATATATATGTTTATGATTTTATTAATGCTTGTTGCTCAAAGCATTATGTGCATGCATTTCATCTCTATTGTTACAATGTTTCTTTTATCTTTGCTTGTCAATTTCCAATGTTGATACTGATATCACAAAGTGGGTAGGAATATCGTGTTTTATCGCGTTCGTTTTGTATCCATTGTCAGGTATTTACATTATGATATCGGAGACATTTACCAACTTGTTTAACTTGCTTTATTGCATCTATGTTGGATTTCGATGTCTGATTTGTCATCAGTTTAGTTGTGTTACTAATGTTACCCAGAAACGTGAAATGTTTCACCTGTTTCCCTTTACTTATTGGTTTAGTAAAATATCTGTTTCTATTTTGTTTCTTGCAATGGTCACAACTTCAGCTTCCTCAATCGTGATGTGTAAACTGTATTTCGTACATAATTCATTCTGTTTCAGTTTATGTTTCTAAGAATCGACGTCACTGCAATCCGGACATACCCATACGTTCTCAGTCTCTCTTAGCAAACGAGGCAGGTTGTGGATGCTGATTGTCCCTGTAGTTCTCTGGTTGTACACTCTCTAGATCTGTCCTCTCATGCACCCGAATCCACTCGTACCTCATTTAATGTCAAAAGTCTGCAGCCTGTGGATTGATGGTTCGACTATTGCAGCATTTTCATCCAACAGGCGGCAATTTATTGATTACAAAATGGCACTCACTCACTTAATTAACGTGTCCATGATGGGGGCTTGTGGAGCCATGGTGACAGCTTTTTCGTTGCCATGAACACTTTGCATGAGAAAGGTAATTAATCCTTGTCAACCCTAGAGACCTCTACAGCTGCTATCCAATCGAACCTAAGATAACCCTTCTGCAAATTTTAAAGTACGGCGTGTGCATATTTCAAGATGACTGCATTTGTTAAAGAAGTATCACATATCCATCTCAGGGTTCTTATCACTGCTTCCAACTCCATTCTCATAGTGGAGGTTTTTGACATGTATGGCCTACTGCACTCAGCAACAATATATCCTCTCATTTTAGCCGAAAAGCCCCAGCCTGATGTTAATTGAGCCGAACTGATCCATCGGCATCACTTTATGACGGCATCCCAAAGCTGCGTGCTCTTCTTTATCAACAGATTCACCTCTTGCTCTCCTCTCTCGTTGTCCCATTTTGTGTATTCATTGGTTGTTTTGATGACTTTGTGGTGTTCTAATCTTACCCATTGGCTATCGTCTCAGTTGGGGAGCTATGCCTGATTTTTGTCTCTGCCTGTGCCATCCATGCCGCCTCTCTTTTGATTCTTGATCCCTTGATGTCTGAGATACTACTTTACAGAAGGTGCAGCGTGTCTATGGTGACACGCATATAGACTTAGGCTTGTGTCAGTTTAAATCTTAATGTCACCCATAACAATCTCAAGATGTACCGCACCATCACAATCTGGGTGTCTCTAGTACATCCCAAAACTAGATGCATAACTTCATTGTGGATGCGTTCCAACCTTTCACTGTTTCCTGGTTAATGTGAGGATGTACAGTCCGTAGTCGATAACCGACAGAACTAGCTGATGAAATACGATGATTTGGACGTAATTCTTCCAGGTTTGCAGCAGCCATATTCTTTTTTCCTCTTCTTCTTCTTCAGCGTTCGGGCTTATCTGAGCCTGTTAAATATTCAATCATATTGTCAGAATGACGTCCACAGTCTTTCCGAGGTCTGAGCGGTGGCCTCATAGTTTTTGCCTCAGCTCGGTTCCATTTGGCTAGGTCTGGCATCTTAGTTATTCGTAGGCCGGGCATTCTTGAAGTACGTGTTCAGGGATATGGACTCCTGTCCCACATGGCGATTCTTGAAGTACATGTTCAGGGATATGGACTCCTGTCCCACATGGAGATTCTTGAAGTACGTGTTCAGGGGTCTGGACTTCTGTTCTACATGGCCATTCTTGAAGTACGTGTTCAGGGGTCTGGACTCCTGTCCCACATGGAGATTTATTTATTCCGGAGATGTTGAGCGCTGCTATATGTGGTCCAGTAGTCTGCAATGACCCTGTTATCATGCGGAAGATTGCAGTTTGCTGGTGTCTTTGAAGCTGGTGGATTGGGTCTGGACTATTACTTTCTCCAATTTATTTCTCCCATTCAATGTTATACTGGCTGCGAATGATGGTTTCTGCCTCCTTATATCGCATTTTATGGGTGCATTGTTTTATGTTTCCACATACTTTGTATGGTACATCCGCTATATCGTTTCACGTAATTCCACAATTAGAGGGGATCAACTGTAGTGATCTTTTATATCTTTTGAATGACATTTAGTTCTGTTCTGATTGTATGTACTATTTCCTCATTTGTTGTGTTCTTTACAGTCAGTGAAGATAACTATCCTCCCGTGTGTTTGAGCTTCCAATTTGGTGACAATGTTCGGTTATTGAAAATGTGCCATTGATTCTGTCCTTAGGAGAGAAGAAATGTCCCATGTTCTAAACGGCTTATGGGTTATCTTTCCGTTTTTGTTGTTTTATAACGATGCCTCTACCACCATCTTTGCCGCCCCTTCTATAGATCCATCTATGTACACATTTGTCCATTGTTTGGAGTTGCATTTGCCTTCAATCACCTATTGAGCCTTGGCTCTTAGGTGGCAGGTGTCCTGATGGTATTTTGTTTTCTATTCCGGGCACCTCTGTGTTAATGGAAAGTTAATATCGATAGTGGTTTGGCTCCTCACAGTCCGACATCATCTCTGTTGCAGTGCTTTTACCTGGGAGGAATTCTCTGTGGATGCTATATATTTGTTGTGATGTGTGAATGCAGTTAGTTCTTTACAACCTTTGTTTACATGTGTTTTGGTTCTGTGGCAGCTATATATTTGTTGTGATGTGTGCAGTTAGTTCTTTACAACCTTTGTTTACATGTATTTTGGTTCTGTGGCAGCTGTATATTTGTTGTGATGTGTGAATGCAGTTAGTTTTTTACCACCTTTCTTTACATGTATTTTGGTGTTTGGCAGGCATTGTATGGTTTTTGCATGCGTCGTAACTTCTCGCTGTGCACAAGCCGCTTTCTCTTGTCGACTACAATGCAAGTGTATGAGTTTGGTGTGCGTTTCATTTGCCTGGATTGAGGTACTATTAAATCCACCTGAGGTATGCGATTTGTATTTCTGTATTTGTTTTTTGATGATGTGTCCCAGACTGACATGCCGAATTCCAGATCTGGCCTGACTAATAATTTTTTGAGAATGCGACTGTTTGCTCTCCATCTTGTGCCTTCCAACTTCATCATTAGGGAGAGCTTTCTTGTTGGTCTTTGTTCTATGTTGTTCATGTGTGGTTTCCAGGTGAGCCATTTGTCTAACTTTACGAAAAGACGTGTAGGGTTTTCTTTATATGTGATTTCCCTTTCCTGTAGTTTTAGTTTGAATGTTTCTTTCCGGTTGGATAACGAAACGAATGTTATTAGGGTATTTGAGGTATTTATTTGGATGCCACAGTCTGACGTATGTTTTCCGTTAATATGTAGTGCTCCATGCCTCCTGTGTGTAGTCGTGAGTAGGTTTTCTGCAGCACACCATGCTGCAAGATCATATGCATGGAAAGTCCTGGAGATATGCTTAGGAATTGTCTCCACTATATCATTGATGAACATGATGTAAAAAGTAGATGATTTGGCTCGACATTGCTGTGAGAGTGCCACGGTGTCTCAGAATCATCATCTAGCTTCACTCCTACTGTTCAATAGCGGAGGAAATCACTTATCCAAATGAATTTGCTCTCTTCCACTTAGAGAAGTCCGTCTTTCCACACACTATAGAATGTTTTTGTTAGGTCTACAAAGACTGCCATTACGTATTTCTTCTTTAGCAATTTCTTCTGTACCAGGTGAGTTATCTAGTATACAATTTTTCCAGGTATGTCATTTGTCTCTTGTGTACAATTCTCTCCATGACCTTTCCCAGGTGTGCTATTAGTCTCGTGTTGACAATCCTCTCCGTGACCTTGCCCAGTCAGCTCATTACGCTGATTGGTCTGTAGCTTAACTACTTTGTTTTATCTTGTTGTTTCTTTCTTAAGGGGGTATGATTGGTTCTCGCAATTTGTCTCGGATTATTCCGGTGCTCTATAATTGGTAAAGTATGAGAAGCTTGTGTCTGGCTGTGGGTCAAATATGTCTAACCATGTCGCTTTCTTAAGAATTAGTTTGTTTATGGAGACATTTAGTTCTATCATTACAAGAGATGGCTGCATTCATGTGACTGGGTTTTGGTGATTTAGCTTATTTTTGGTCTCAGTATGTGACCTTGTTTGATGCGCTCTTGCATGATTGTTGTATTACTTCCGTCTGTGTATGAGTCTGCTAAAATATTTTCCTCCATCTGTCCTGTATTTTGTTAGCTTCCATAGCTTTAGTGTGCCTATGTCCATGTTAACGCTGCTGGTCTTTTCGTGTCAACTACTTTGTATTTCGAACTTGTTATGTTCATTGAAGGTATTTTCTTTCTTATTCTGCATCTGGATGTTTTCTTATGTAGGGCTTTCTTCCATGGTTTCTCTTGATTCATGTAGGTCACCACGTAGTTTTTCTAGTATGCGGCTCCAGTATGGTTTATATTATCGCCGTTTAACACGTGTGATCGATGTCTGTTTGGCTTAAATTATTGATTTCATTGAGTTAAGAGACATTTTTGTTTATATTGTTGGATTCACACATACATTGCCCACATGTATATGTGATGGCATGACGAAATTGATGTATATTACAATTGATTGTTGTAAAATGAAACTCAAACTCACTGCCTTGGACCTTCCTCGTTGTCTCTAGCAGTTGTACATTGACTAAACAAAACTGACAAATAGGATCTGCAATTAAATATTTTTTAATGGAGTCTTCAAATGCCAATTATTATACTGCCTTCCATCCAACTCATCTTGAACATTGTGATGTTCAATTAAAATTGAATCTGATTCACAAGATCATACAATTTGTCTCTCTTCATTTCTGACCGAGTGAGTGCGGTCAGTAGACTTTTAAAAGATTCGATGCCCATATTGTTATGTTTCCCAGAATGTGTGAAGAGGCCTATACTATAGTCCAATAGATACATTGTCACATAGTTCGACACCTGCTACTTTAGTAGCCCTTTCGCTAATAAACGTACGTTTCTTACTTACTGTTTTTCTTATCGTTGCGTCACGACATGATTTAATTTCCGAAATATCTCAGAAAACTGTTTTTCTTTAAACATTACATTTTCTTAAGCTAAAAGTTGACTAACATCATGTCATTTGCATTACATGAGGGGACAAAAGTGGGGATTTTTCATTATGTTATATATTTTTTATGGAAGCTTGAAAACCCATTATCTTTGTTTTATTAACTAAATTCTAGGGGAGTACTAAATTGAAACTAGTAACCGGCAGCCATTCTCAATTGTTGTCTTCATGTTTTGGGACTGACGCCAGGCTTGTTTAACAGCCTACATCTCTAAAACTGCTGATGCAAGACATTAAATTAAGTTGTAAATGAAAGAATATTATTTTATACTCTCCCAAAAGCTCAACACAAATCAATTTACAGAACAAAAACGCATGTTTAACCAGATTCTAGATGATACTCTCTTCTTAACATTTGCTTAAACGAGTTCAATTGAGCAAAAGTGTGAATGGTAAGGTGGCATGAAACACACGTGCACGTGCTCTTGGTTTGACTTGTCTATATGAAATGTATATTATGTTCATAATTATATATATATATTTATATAATAGTTGTCCATCACAAGTGATGAAGACCACTCTCTTTGTTCAGCCGTGTGAACAGTCGTATCTCTTGCTGTGTCCGCTGAAATGGGTGACTTGCGCGGTGATTTGGATTAAAGTGAGGAAGAAACTGCACCTTTTGTCAACCTCATTCACAGAGCCTAAGCTACCTTTTGTCAGTGGCAAGATATTCATCGAGACGACTGGAGATAGCATAGGATGCAGATTTTGCCTCAGGGTTACCACACTAGTCGTCGACTAGCGTGAATTCCATGCAAATCTGTGGTCTGGCGGAAACCATAATGATCCAAAACAGAGAAATGTAGACTCGCGGCCAGTTATTGCGCCATCTTTTCCAGATTTATATATATATATATACTAATAATAACAGATGTTCATTGTTATCGATACGGACCGTCGACATGATGCTTGTCACATATGTCCCTGTTGGATGTTGGTCCACATGTAGCTGAACAGGCCAATGGTAGAACGAAAACATATGTGGCATAACGGGCATAAGAGGTCAGAAAGTGATCATATTCTTCCTGCTCGTGATTTTCGGGTCTCGCGTCTGCTCTGGGTTTTCACAACACGGTGGTCTACGCTGCTAGCTATACTCGCTTCGACTGCGCTCCTCCAGTCAGATTTGTTTTTCTGAGGTGGTAATATCTACTATCACTTTTTCTCTGTGTCCCCCAGATTGTCTTTATAAAGTGTCTTTTAGCGTCCCTGCTCGCGCTTATCGTATCTTTAAAAAAAGTTTTTTTACTGTCCCTACTCGCGCCTATCCTCTCTGTTGAAAATAATTTTTAGCGCCCCTGCTCGCGCCTATTCTCTCTTTAAAAAAATTTCTTTTAACGCCTCTGACCGCACCTTTTTTCTCTCAGTTTCCAGTAGAGCCTCTTTGGGAGGCGTCTTTGACAGGCTCATCTAAGTTGTACGTTTTCTAGCCATCCATGGATGTTGGGCAAATCAGCCCTCGAGAGAACTTCGATGTCGGTGAATGTAGATTATTCGTCGCAGTAAGCTGTTTAGAAGGGGTTTTACCTCCATGCGTGTCCAAAGTATACAGTCCAGCTTCCGCAGACGAAATATATGTATATACATGTGAGTTTAGCCAATAGAGCGATACATGTAGATGGGGAAAGGCTCACCAGCCTGCTCTTTGCTGACGACATCAGCCGCACCACCGACGAGGTCCAACACTCACTGAAGTTACTGGATGAGGTCGGTAGAGGTGTCGGAATATAAATGAACAACAAGAAAACGCAATGCTTCCTAAACCGGTCGAAGATGTCAGCGCCTTCATTAACTTGGGGCAGGAAATAAAATCCACACAGACCCTATACATGGACATTTCCAAACCAAGACTTGCTACCTGGTCTAACATCAATACCATAACGCATGCACTCATGCTTCTGAAAGACACCATTTTATGGGGATGCTCAATTCTGCGGACGTACCAGCAATGATCGATGTATGTGAAGTGTAGAATCTTTGCTACGCGGATGAACAAAAATTACGCATTACCCAGCGAGCGATGCAAAACAGACTCGACTCATGATCTCGATCAGAGATCGAATCCACAATTCTGAAATCAGAGGCCCTCTATTTCGAGACGTTGTGGAGGCTGCGTTGTCTCTCAAAAGCCACTGGGATGGCCAGGTGGTGCACATGTCAGGAAACATATGGACACTCAGACCGCCGTTTTGGTAGCCGAATATGATCACTAGGTCACCCGCCCATACGATGGCGAGATGTTGAGAAACCTAGGTCCGAAATGGTACGCTACCGCGAAAGATCGGACTGCGTACATGACATTGTTGACTACCTCGCATACCGGATACGTATAATACCGGACTCGATGATATTTTATTGTGCTGTGGTAATGGTGACACACAATCACATCACCCAGTTGAGAAACGTGAACATAGTAGGGATGTTTTGTTTTCCCTTAGTACAGTTTTAGAACCTCTACACAGGTAGGGTTCCTAACACCTTTATATTAAAGACATCTGGATCTCTGGAATTCTATTTTAGGTTGTAATAAAATAACCACCAATTAAAATATCTCTAGCAATGGGTTCCAAGTAAGCGCGGGTTGGTGACTGGTTAACCATTCAAGTTAGAAAAATAGACTGTTCGTTGTAGGCGAGAGTTGACGCTATCATGGCTAGCGTAGCATGGGATGTTTGGCACAATATTATGGTGGAGTTTTAGTACTCAGATACATTTAGTGAAGAAGTGGTTCAACGAGCAAAAGTCGAAAAGAAAGCATCGAATGAAACCTGAAACGGCAGCGACTGACATGAAGATCTTAGAATGACACAAAGTTGAAACGGGTAATTATCATTCGTTTTTTTTACAAAGACCAGCCCAGAAAAGTTATCGACATAGAAGTCAGCGAACAGCAGTTCAAGAAACGCTCATTCAGCTTTTTACAAATCATGAATAACGGAATAGAAGTCATTCATCTTGAAAGGTTTCATCAAAACGCAAATAAGTTCAAAAGAGCAGAAGTCAACGAAAAGCAATTTCAACAGCGCCTATTCGACGTTTAAAAATCTGCAAGTCATATAATCACAGTAGTACTTTATGTGTTTTATAAGTTCCAGTTCAGAATAGTTATCCTCTTGCAGGAATAGGTAAGCAGTTTTAAATGTGTTTTTGTATCATTATTCACCGGAAAGGAAGAAAAGGTTAAGAATTGCTTGTTCCAGTGATTGATTAGAATGAGACGTGCATATTTTAGAATTGACTTTCAATGGTTGTTAATTACACGAAAGTCCAAAGAAGATGGTACGCAGTTTTAAGCACAGTATTATTATTGTTATTATCCCTAGTCTAAAAATTGCTATTAGAGGGTAGCAATGTCTGGACCTAGACGTCCCAGTCGTTACAGGAAAGGAAATGATGTCTTATAACCTCTCCTTTATACGTGTAGATCGCCGCTGAACTCGGTGTTCGGCTTGCCGGGCAGGATTGTTGTTGACAATGACCTCTCCTACATTAATGTGTTCCCAGAACCTCCATCATGAGTTGCTCTGTGTTTCTTTCAGGACCAGCTGTGAGGCGAGACCGAGTACCCTGCTGTGTAACTAGGCAGGCAGATTTGGCTCATTAGCTTTGATTTGCACACAATCTAAGAGATGGTAAACTCTGAGTCTAAACCCGGGTAGACGAAGTTCGTTATCCCGTGTAGATGGTTCGCCTAAAAGAAGTAGAACTATGATTTTATACCCAGAAGGGCCAGTGAGTGATAGCTAATCCTGAGGCGATGGTGGTATCATCAGATGTCTCGAGTAACTAGCTAATCCTGAGGCGATGGTGGTATCATCAGATGTCTCGAGTAACTAGCTAATCCTGAGGCGATGGTGGTATCATCAGATGTCTCGAGTAACTAGCTAATCCTGAGGCGATGGTGGTATCATCAGATGTCTCGAGTAACTAGCTAATCCTGAGGCGATGGTGGTATCATCAGATGTCTCGAGTAACTAGCTAATCCTGAGGCTATGGTGGTATCATCAGATGTCTCGAGTAACTAGCTAATCCTGAGGCGATGGTGGTATCATCAGATGTCTCGATTAACTAGCTAATCCTGAGGCGATGGTGGTATCATCAGATGTCTCGAGTAAATAGCTAATCCTGAGGCGATGGTGGTATCATCAGATGTCTCGAGTAACTAGCTAATCCTGAGGCTATGGTGGTATCATCAGATGTCTCGAGTAACTAGCTAATCCTGAGGCGATGGTGGTATCATCAGATGTCTCGAGTAACTAGCTAATCCTGAGGCTATGGTGGTATCATCAGATGTCTCGAGTAACTAGCTTCTGCGAGATCAACTGTCCTACGTTGTGGTAACCTCAGGAGACTGTAAGGCTTCGAGAGTAAACCCATACATACAATCCACATTGGTACAACATAAGGCGAATGGATTTAGCATCTGTAGCTGAGCTGAGACCAAATCGTTATGCTTTGCATTCCCTTGAAATACACTAGTGAGGCCGAGAGGGGGATTCTGTAGTTTAGGCAACCCTGAGTCTCCATATTCAGCTCTCAGGCTTTCGAGTGAGGACACGGAGGCTGGCAGTCTTCGGATTATAAGTTCCACCCGATTGATGTAGGCAAATGGCGCCACTTGTCTCCTTCGACGTTGCGAGAATCATTGCGTCCCATTGTACGCCAACGTCTGCCAACATCAACGTCCGCCCGCTCCAGTGGTTGCCTGTATATTAGTGCATGGTTGACAAGCATATGTTTAATTTGCACCAAACAAAAACAATGAAAAGAAGACTCCAGCTCTTCGATGTTCAAACGGAAACGTGTGTACTATGTGTCCAGGCATACCCCATGATCTTCAAGAAGTCAAGGATGCTAGGATGAAAGTCATCATTGATATGGAGCCTTCTCCATTGAATGAGAACATGGCTGCCTGCAGATGACCAGACATTGCTGTTAGGGAGAAAAACTACTCTATCTTCTAGAAGGTTCGTGAACCTAAATAGTCTCTACAGCATGCAGTTGACTTTGTTATTAGAAACACCATAATGGCCTCAGAAGATTCATCTTCGTAGATCTATGAGGAATCATAACCGCAACATGAACTGTTAATATCCTTAGCATCTATGTTCCCACTCTGACATATAAAGAGGGAGTGAAGGATCACTTCTATGGACAGCTGTAGGAAATGATGAAGAACAGCGCCATGAAAGTAGCACTTTTCCTTCTCAAAGAATGTAATGCTAGAATAGGTGTGGAGCAAATAGTGTGAACTACCAGCCTCGGGCATCATGATATTGGCAGCATCCATGACAACGTTCAGAGCATCCTGGAGTTGTGCATCTAAAAACAATGTGTATGGATTACAAATACTTTTTTAAAAGGCAAGAAGCAACATAAAGTATCCTAGAAACACCATAGGTCACATCGATTGATCGTCATCAGACGTCTTTCTTTAAACATGGTCCTCAGAACTAGAAGTTATCACGGTGCAGACTGTGACTACGATTATGCTCCTGTATGTAGCAGGTTACGCTTGCAGTTTTGGAAATTATACCGCTCCAAACAAAGGGTGCATCCCCACAACAAAACTGCGCTAATGTTGGTTCCTTCCAAGGCATATAGGTGTGTGTCCGACCTGAATCGTGCTCATCAAAAACGATCGGAGTTTGACGCCCCAACTAAGTGGAACGTTATGAAAAGGTCATTTAACATAAAACACAAGCTACGTTTGTCATGAAGGAACGGGCTAATCAGGACTGGCTTAATGCACATCTCGCAAGAAGTGAACAAGTAATTGAGGCGATCGAAGAAGTTTTCATCGATTTTGAAAAATTCCCAAACGAGATATCACGTCATGCTCTCAAGAGAGCCTGAATTACCAACCAACGAACCGCTAGACAATGCACACATGAGTACTCACAGAAAATGTGTGAAGAAATGTAGATATGTGCAGAGCAAGAACATATTCATGGCATGCGCATTGGCATAAAGATAAGCGTAGGTCTTACTGCAAGAGGTGCTACAAAAAACAAAAGTTGTCGCGAGGACTACAATGATTAAAGAGGGATCTCGCTCCTGAGCGTTGTAGGCAAAGTTGACGACGACGTGCGAAGACCAAGGTGAGAACAGTGCGCATTGGGGAGATGATATTTGCGTATGATAAAATTCTAGTGATAAATCTAGAGGATGTCCTACAGAGACTGTGAGTCAGATTCGCCGATGAGTGCAAGCAGTTTGGGCTCACGATTAGCCTGGAAAAGACAAAGGTCTGCGCACATAGTATTACGAGTCCCCCCTCCATAGAGATTGATGACGTAACTCTGGAAGGCGTCATCAGTTTCACTTTGCGGGAGACTGCCATCAGCAACACTCTCTTGCTCATAAAGGAGATATACAGTAGGCTAGGCAAGGGCAAGTACCGCCATGGTCCGCCTGACAAGAGAGCACTGGGCTATCTGAATACACGAAGGTGTGGGTCTATCAATCACTGAAGGAATCAGCATGGATGCCTCCCTGCCTTGAAAGGGTTTGGAAACCCGTTGAATCTCCTTCGTGCTAGGGATTGGGGCTTGCAACTCTTCCCCATGAACGATGAATTCGCACTAAGCGTTAGTCATAAACTTGAAGGAATTGACGGAAGGGCACCACCATGAGTTGCGCTTGCGGCTTAATTTAACTCAACACGCCAATGATTGACATACCTATTTTTTTTCGTTGGGTCTAATAGGGAACGTATGCTGGAATTAAAACATCGGAAGACAGGTCAGTTTTACCCGACTGATGACAGGTCGTTGCTACGGTAATCCTGCACAATCCGAGAGGAATCACAGGTTTCAGACATTTGGTTCACGTGATTGCCTGAGAGCCAATTTTGCGAGGCTGACATCTGATAGATTATGGCTTAACGCCTCTAAGTCAGAATCCCGCCTGGATATGCGACAATATTCTTAGCATCACTGCGACGGGGGGAACCGATATGGTTGGGACCTGGGGGCTTGCGTCTCAGCCCGACCTGGTCGAGCCGAAGAAAGAGGTTTCTGCCGTCCCGCCGATCAAAGCGGGCGGGGAGCTGTCCGATATTCACCCATGCGGCGTGGAGGTGGGAAATCACGTGTAGACGACTTAGTTCTCGATCGGGGTGTACAAGCAGTAGAGCAGCCACCTGACTGCGAACTGTTGAGACTCACCCCTCGATCATTAGATATGTTCCCACTCCAGGAGAACAACATCTCCGTGCCATGACCATCCTTTTTCCTGGATCAATGCACTCTTGCCTCGGTATTTATATGCGTCTCATATCAGTCATCCCAATGGACGCAGAAGAGATATAGGCCAGCGGACATTGCACATCTGTCCATATGTAACAACCTCCGAGGTGGCGGGAAATACTAGACGTACCATTAATGCAAGGAACCGGGAATACTAAAGGGGAGCAAGGAGATACCCCCACTCACATTTATATGCTACGTTTCTGGCAGGACGTGACGATCCTGGGACACAGACACACTGGACTGCCTCTCTTTTGAAACACTTGAAAAACTAGTATATAAGTCAATCATATCACAATCATCATCACTCTTTCGAGACGGGGGGAAGACTCGATAGTCCTGCAAGACAACTTTCCTAAGAGAGACAACTCTGACCTCAAACAACTGCTGCCTTGCAGATGGGCTGGGGACAGCAAAAGGCTAAGGCGGGCATCCTTAGAGAAACGTATGTTGAAATCGGATGCACTGGGCCACAGGCTTAACGAAACAGTGCAACGTAAATCGCTGTATGATGACGTCACAGCTTAAATGAAGAAAGTATGGTGCTCATCCTGTGGAGTCCCGCCAGGCAGCGAGAGTGCTGGGCCCCACGCCTCAAAGGGACCCGCCTGATGCTACTGACAGACACCCCTTTATGTGCTGTGGAGTCAATGCACAAGGCGATGCGGCCAGAGCTATTGACCGAAAACTGAAGACACTTAAAATACTACAGGGGAACACGGAGGGAGTAAGTACCAAAAAAGGTTTCCCTGACAAATCGCCTGTACGAAGGTAAGATATATGTGGCATGCATCAAAGAAACGTTCCTCAACAAAAACCACAAATGTTCAATCAGAGGATACCAGACCTTCCGTCTTGATAGAGAAGGTCACAAAGGAGGCGTTCTGATAATGACACGGAACTGCATAACCCGTAGCACATAAAATGTAAATCACACCGGAACGGCGGACATTGTAGGAGTCGACAAATTGACACAGGAAACGAAAACCCGTATATTCAACCTGTATGGCCCACCAAACAAAGACATTTCGCTCTCGAGTATGGAAATCAATGCATAGTGGTTGTAGACTTCAACAGTCACTCGGAGAGATGGGGATATTCAGTCACAGACAGCAGAGGGGATGAAGTGGGAAACTGGGAGATAGACACAAATCTCTATTTTATCAATAGGTCAGACGACAGCCCTAGCTTCTATTCTAGAACATGACACACCACCTCCACTCCAGACTTGACCTTCTCCACGGTGGATATTCACCAATCAATAAATCGTCAGGTGCTCAACCAATTGGCATGTAGCGACCACATACCAATTAGGCTAGAAATTGATTTGGAAGTAGCCCCCTGGAAATAAAACCGCTACCACGTTGGAACTATAGACGAGCCGTTTGGGACAGATTTGTAATGCTGACAGATGAACTGTGAAACTATGAATACACGAAATAACAATATGAAACCTATGGTGGAAAGCCTAAGAAAAGTAATACTGGAAGCAGCAACCGAAACAATCCAAAGAGGCGCAAGGAAAAACTATAAGCCAAATTGGAATCATGAACTGCAGAAAGCGGAGGACCAAGTCTTATATGCTAGGAACATGGCAGAGAGAGAGAGAGAGAGAGAGAGAGAGAGAGCAATCTATGGATGCAAATTTTGGCATCAAGGCCATCACTGCGAAATACAAAAGAACACTGAACCAAATAACAAGAGACAGCTGGAAAAAACAAAAACAAAAACAGAAAGACTCGATCTAGATAAAGAAGGGAACAAACTTTGGAAATTTAGTCAGAGCCATGAATGACTAAACACCATCAAATAAAGAAATTACCATCAAGCAGCGCGACAACATGCTAACCGGAAAAAAAAGCAGTAAACGCCTTTATAGAACATTATTCCAGAGCAAAAAGCATTGATGTCCCTACAGACAGGCACACATACATTAATTAGAAACAAAAGAGCCACGACAACATCAACATAGCACCAGAGGAGCACATGATGGCCTAACTAACAATGAACGAAATGGAAGAGGCCATGATAACTTTAAAGAAATATAAATCGCCCGGAAAAGATGAAGTAACAAACGCAATGCTGATGGGGTTGGGCCAAACAGCAAATTGGAAGTTACTATCAATCCTGAACCAATGCTGAAAAAAATAGTTATTGTACCACAGGCATGGAAAGATGCTGTACTTATACCAGTACCAAAGAATGACACAAGCTAAAACAGATCCAAATGGATACAGGCCTATCAGTCTACTGAGCTGTGTAGGTAAACTGTTGGATCGTATGATAAACACCAGATTGATGTCGCACCTGGAAGAAAAACGAATATTAATTCCACATCAAGCAGGGTTTAGACAACACAGATCCACTGAGGACCAGATCACTCTCATAGCCCAGGAAATAGAGGATACTTACCAGGAGAAAAAACACAAAATAGCGGTTTGGGTGGATTTAGAGAAGGCATTTGACAAGGTGTGGCAAGATGGAGTGAAACTCAAGCTACGAAGAAGTGAAGTATCTGGAAAAATGTACAGATTGATCAACCCCTATCTCGAAAACAGAACAGCTAGAGTTTAAGTACAAGGGCAGATGACCAAAAAGGTGACACCGGAGCATGGAGTACCCCAAGGGGGAGTATTGTCACCCACACTTTTCCTGGTGTATATAACCAGCATTACATAATATATACCAAGAAAAGTCCACAGCTCCATGTTTGCAGACGATCTGGCTATGTGGACCTCTGAGGCAACTTGCTGGCAAAAGCAGGAGACAGACGAAAGAATACTAAAGAAACTGTACACTGGAAGAGTGAGACCAGTTCTGAAGTATAGCATTACGGCATGAACTACAGCTAAGGCAAACGTTGATAAAATTAGCAAACTTCAAAACCATACCCAGAAAGTTATAACACGAGGCATGAAGTCAACCACAATTGTAGAACTTGAAAAGATTACACATCTGCAATCCATGACCGACAGAAGAGAATGCAGAGCCCAGAAGCAAGCAGAGAAACTCAGAGGACTGACAGACCATCCAAAGCACCAGAGACTAAATAGATTTGGAAATGGGAAAGTAAAGCAGAGAAACTTTGCAGAAATAGGTGAAGAAAGATTAGCGAAGACCCTATGAACACCGCAATAACACAAAAGCGCATCCCTATTGTACGCAAACCCACATGGAATCATCATATCATTCCGAATGTGGTAGAAAATATACCAGGTATTGAACACAAGAACAGCCAGACTGAAAAATAAGGAACACACATAACCCTGAGGTACATAGCGGAAAACTACCCAAGCATGGACTGGAGCCATGCATATACCGACGGTTCTGTAACAATAACAACACAGAATGGAGGGACAGGGGTATTCCTGAGCCTAACAAATGGTAGAAAAATAACACTGTCAGTGGCAACTGGAAATCACTCATGCAATTTCAGAACGGAGGCAGAGGCACTGAAGGCTGCAGTAAAAGCAATGCTCACAGGCGAAAGCAATGAAAGCCAGATAGTCATGTTTACAAATGACCTGAACGTAGTTACCGCACTTACAAACCATAATAATAATGAACTTAATGATTTAAGAGCAGTACTCTATCAACTATGCCAGCAGTCCGCACCAAAATAAGCATTAGTACAGTGGGTCCCATCACACTGAATCATCCAAGGCATCTAGGAGACAGACAGACTGACAAAAGAAGGTGCAAGACTACAACAGCCAGATTCTAGTTTGAGCTACGAAAAGTCCAAAAGGGTTATTAGGGCCATATACATAGCCAAATGGGAAACAACATACTGGCTTTCCAAAAAAGTGTACCTATTACCAGTTTAACAGAAGAGAGCAGGTCGTCGTCTTCAGACTCCGGACAGGCCACAACAGACTGAGGTTCCACCTATTCAATAAACTGAAGATAGTTGGCACTGACGAATGCACCTGTGGTACAGACAAAATGAGCCCTGAACATCTGCTGCAGAATTGCTCGACATACGAGGACCAGAGAAAGCACATTTTGCCACCACCAGTGGCAACACAAGACACTCTCTGTGGCAGTGTCGACAGATTCAGAATGACAGCTGCTTTCTTCGAACAAATACAAGTGGACGTCTGACAGTACGAAGAAGAAGAAGAAGAAGAAGAAGAAAAAGAAGAAGAAGAAAAAGAAGAAGGGTCTAATAATTGGGCGTTATTGGCACTCTCGTGCATAGAAGAGATACTTGGAACACTTACACTCAAAAGAAACGGCGGTTCAACACGTTTCTCATGAGCTATGTTGGTTAGTATAAGTTAATGATTGAGTGGCAAGATAGAGTGCCGCATAATAATATCTAACAGAAAGGAAACCCTCACATCATCAACTCGCTGTTGAAGCAGCGATGGCTTCGATGGTTGGGCATGTTTACTGCATGGAAGATGAAATGCTGGCAAATGATATCCTATATGGATTGCTAGTGATTGGGGTTTGAAGAATTGGCTTCCCCACACTTTTTCAAGAACGTGTGCAACATCTCATATAAGGGATGGGACAAACATTGTTCAGGATCGAAATGTTTGGAGACATCCAGTTCTGTTCTGTTCAAGTGCGATCTCCGAACATAAGATCGGCTGCAATGGGTCTCCAGTGCACTATATCTCTTGCTGTAAATGTGCAATCTGAGAGGCGGCATCAAGTCCATCTCATAATGTTATCAATCCACTTAAAACTGTGTCTGCCTCTTGAATGACTGCCTTCCACTCTGCCCTCCAGGATGATCTTCAACAACGAGGTACATCTTGATATTAGCAAAATGACGTAACTGTCTAATCCTGATTTCGGTCATTCATTCTCTTTTCAGCCCGTAATTTCTCCAATAACTCCAACTGTGTGTTCTTCTCTTTCCAAGATATCCGACCCAATTATCTATATACCCACGTGTCGAAGGTTTTGATAGTTTTTGTCCAACTTGTTATTCATTGCCCATGTTTCTGCGTCATAAAGTAGTCACGAGTATACGTAACACCTGGGAATTCTAATTTTCAAATTATGAATTGAATATTTGTGCGTTTGCCAAATTACAATATGTATATTCCATATTTGGCCTAACTGGCCTAGTGTAGAATTGGTTAAGGAACACCCCCCCCCCCAATACTCCACCACGATGTATTGTTGTTCACATAGTCTGTTTCTGGGCATTGCCTTTATTTTCTCAAAATTTGACTTCCTGTTGTGTCTTGAGCCAACATTGACTCAAAGAAAAGTGGGCGATTCCGACTGAGGTTTTTGTTGGTTTACTTTATGTTTACTATATGTACTGCTATTTTATCTTTGTTTTGGGGAGAGTGAGAAGTGAGTGATGGGTGATATTGGTGTGGCTTATTTTTAATCCCCACAATTCTGTTCAGTTATCCACCTTCTCTTCTGTCTTTAGGAGGAAGTGTAAGATTGTTGTTGCATATGATGTGGCTGTCCATATAGCGGTCATCTGCGTTTAAACTGTTTGATACATGCTGATGATATATATATATATATATATATATATATATATTTATTTATATATACATACACACACACACACATCTTAAAAAGTGAGCGCTATATCGCTTTCCAATGACATTCCTTTTCTCGGCCTGTCTGATCTTCTGGTATAGTTGTCCATGTTTAACCAGGTAGATTTTTGTAAAAGATACCCTTGTGTCCGTGAGCACATGTTGGTAACTCCTGATTGGGGTAGTTTCCATATCGTGTCTTCTCTCCACAGTATGAAATAGGTCAAAGAGATTTCTAAAACTGTCCTGCGAAGAAGTTTTCTATTCCCCATTGTATATATGTCATCTGGTCATATGAGCTTCTGTGCTGTTCTTCTTCTTCTTCTTCTTCTTCATAGTACGCAGTCAGACAGTAACCATTATTTTTTCGAAAAAAAGCGGCGGTCATCCTGAGGCTGTCGACACTGTCATAGAGCTTGTCTTGAGGTTCCACTGGTGATGGCCACATCTGCTCTCTCTGATCCTCGTATGTCCGGCAGTTCTGCAGCAGATGCTCAGCGGTCATTTTCCCGGTACCACACGGGCATTCGTCGGTACCACCTATATTCAATTTGTTGAATAGGTGGTACCTCAGTCTATTGTGGCCAGTGCGAAGTCTGAAGACAACGACCTACTCTCTTCTGTTCAACTGGTAATAGGCATCGTTTTTGGTGTAGCCGGTATGTTCAGATTTCCATTTGGTTATGTATCTGGCTTTAATAAGCCGTTTTGACTCTTCGTACGTCATACTAGTATCTGTTTGTGGTAGTCTTGCACCTTCGTTTGCCAGTCTGTCTGCCTCCTCGTTGCCTTGGATGTTGCAGTGTGATGGGACCCACTGTACCACTACCCTTTTTGGTGCGGACTGCTGGCATAGTTGATAGAGTACTGCTCTTAAGTCATTAAGCTCAGTGTTTTGCTGGCTTTTTAGCGCTGTGACTACGGCCAGAGCATCTGTAAGCAGGACTGTTTGGCTTTCATGTTCTGTATGTGTCATCATTTCTTCCACCGCCGCCCTCAGTGCCTCTGCCTCCGCTCTGAAATTTATTGTGCACTTACCAGTAGCGAATGACAGTGTTATTTTTCTGCCATTTGGTAGGTTCAGGAAAGCTCCTGCCCCTCAGTTCTGTGTAGTGTTTGTTACAGAACCGTCGGTGTATGCATGGGTCCAGTCCATGCTTGGGTAGTTTTTCGATTTAAAGCTTAGGGTAGTATCTATCCTTTCTTTTTCAGTCTGGCAGTTTTTGTTTCCAATACCCGGTATATTTTCTACCACCTCTGGAAATACATGCTACCTCCAGGTAGGTTTTCGTACAGTAGTGATGGGCTTTGGTGTTGTTAGTGCGTTTATGGGATCTTCGTGCATGATTGCGTTGGCTATTTCTGCAAAGTTTCTCCGCTTTAGTTTCCCATTTCCCAAATTGTTTAGTCTCTAGTGAATTGGATGGTCAGTCAGTCTTCGGAGTTTCTCTGACTGCAGCTGGGCTCTGCAGTCTCTTGTATCGGTAATGGATTGCAGTTTTGTAAACTTTTTAAGTTCTACAATTGGCGTTGACTTCATGCCTCCTGTTATAACTCTCATGGCTTGGTTTTGAAGTTTGCTAACTTTATCGAAGTTCGCTTTTGCTGATGTTGTCCATGCCGCAATGCCATAATCGAGAACTGGTCTCACTCTTCCAGTGTACAGTTTCTTTAGTATACTTTCGTCTGCTCCCCAGCTTGTGCTAGCAAGTTTCCTCATGATTGCCATTCTTTCTCTGGCTCTCATTCGGTTTCTCTCGATCTGACTTTTCCATGTCATGCGCCGATCAAATGTGACTCCCAGATAGTTTGGGTTGTCGTTTTGCTGCAGGAATTTGCCATTTAGACCTAATTTGGTGTTTTTGGGTTTTATTGAGAGCGAGAATATTGTACATGTGGTTTTCTCCTCGTTTATTTGGACCAGCCATGAGTTCGCCCACTCTCCCAGCGATGTTAGGGCCTGCTGCATCCGATTTCTTCCTATGGTGAGATTGTTTTCAGAGGTCCACATAGCTAGATCGTCTGCAAACATTGAGCTATGAACTCTTCTTGGTATATTCTCTGTAATGTCGTTTATACACACTAGGAATAGTGTCTGAGACAGTATTCCCCTTTGGGTTACTCCCTGCTCGAGTGTCACCTTTTTGCTCCTCTGCACTTGTACTTGGACTCTGGCCGTTCTTTGTTTGAGTTAGTGGTTGATCCACTTGTACATTCTCCCACAAACTTCACTTCTCCTTAGCTTGACTCTAAGTCCGTCTTTCCAGACTTTGTCAAATGCCTTTTCCAGGTCCACAAAAACCGCTACTGTGTGTTTCTGTGCCTGGTAGGCATTTGCTATTTCCTGGGCTATGAGGATGACCTGATCCTCACTGGATTTGTGCTATCTAAAGCCTGCTTGCTGTGGAATTAGTATTCGTTTTTCTTCCAGATGCCACATCAGTCTGGTGTTTATCATTCGTTCCATCAGTTTGCCGACAGAGCTCATTAGGCTGATAGGCCTGTATCCATTTGGATCTGTTTTGTCTTTTCCTTTTTTTGGTATTGGTACAAGTACTGCGTCTCTCCATGCCTGGGCTACAATACCCCTTTTCCAGCTTTGGTTCAGGACTGATAGCAGTTTCCTCTTCGCTGTTTGGCCCAGCCCCATCAGCATTTCGTTTGTTATCTTGTCTTTTCCGGGAGATTTCCTTTTCTTTAATGGTCTCATGGCCTCTTCCATTTCACTCATTGTTAATTTGGCCATCATATGCTCTTTTGGTGCCGTATTGATGTTATCGTGCCCCTTTTGATCTTCACTAATGTCTGTATGCCTATCTGCAGGGACCTCAATGTGGTTTGCTCTGGCATATTGTTCGACAAAAGCTTTTGCGGCTTTACCGGTGAGCAAGTTTTCGCCCTTCTTGATGGTAATTTGTTTGTTTGAAGGGGTTTCGTCATTTATGGCTCTGATAAGCTTACATAGTTTGTTCCCTTCTTTGTCTGGGTTGAGGCTTTTAGCTTTGTTTTTCCAGCGTTCTCTTGCTGTTTGGTTTAGAGTGTATTTGTATTTCGCCGTGGCGGCTTTGAGGGCGATATTTGCCTCCATAGATTGTTCTCGCTCTGCCATGTTCCTAGCACTTGTGACTACATCTTACGCTTTCTGCAACTCTTCATTCAAATAGGACGTATAATTTTTCCTAGCTTTTCTTTGGATGTTTTCAGTGGCGGCGTGCATTATTGCCTTGATTAGGCTTTTCACCATGGGCTTCATTTTCTTGTTTCGCGTTCTGATGGTTTCACACAGCCCATCTGTCAGAATTGCAAATCTGTCCCAGTCAGCCCGTTTGTAATTCCAACATGGGAGCGGTTTTGTTTACTGTGGGCCTACTTCCATAACAATTTCTAGCCTGATCGGCCTGTGGTCGCTACCTGCCAATTAGTTTAGCACCTGGCGGTCTATTTTATGGTGAATGTCCTGTGTGGAGAAGGCTAAATATGGAACGAGGTGGTATGCCATGTTCTAGAATAGAAACTAGGGCTATCCTCCGGCCTATTGATTAGGGAGAGATTTGTGTCTATGTCCCAATCTTCCACTTCGTCACCTCTGCTGTCTGTGTCCGAGTATCCCCATCTCTCCGAGTGGATGTTGAAGTCTGCAACTACTTTGCAGTAGTCAAGGGAGGCCCGGCACTCTCGCTGTCATGATTGACTCCGCAGGATGAGCGCCATACGTTTTTCTGATAGATTGTACTGTCATCATACTGCGATTTACGTTGCACTGTTTTGTTAGGCTTGTGTCCCCTTGCATGAGTCTCGACAGTTCGCAGTGAGGTGGCTGCTCTACTGTTTTTGACACCCCGACCAAGAACTAAGCCTTATGTTGGTGGTTTCGCACCCCATCGCCGTATAGGGTGAATATCGAGCAGCTATTCGCCCGCTTGATAGACGGATAGAAGAGACCTCTTTCTGTGGTTCGACCTGATAGGGTTAAAACTGACATGTCTTCTGATGGTCTATTTCCAACACCCGTTCATTATTTGGCCAGGTCGAATTAATCGAGGACTTTTGTTTGTCAGTGACCAGGTATCTGGAACCTGCGGTTTCTGCGGGGTTAAGACACGATTTCCGTAGCGTTCCTTTATTAGAAGGTTATAGAGCTGACCTGTCTTTCGTGGGTCTAATACCAGCACACGTTCACTATTAGTCCCAACGAAAGTGCTCTCGATTTGTCAGTCGTTCTACAGTATTGGCGTGTTGAGTCAAATTAAGCCGCAGACCACTCCTGGTGATGCCCTTCCGCCAATTACTTTAGCGAACACTAGATGCGAGACTATCAAGCTACCGCGAGGATGGCCCCATATTTTCGAGAGTCTAAATCCAGCACACGTTCCATATTAGACCCAACGAAAGTGCTCTCGAGAACTGGTCTCACTCTTCCAGTTTACCGTGTCTTTAGCTCCCCAGCTTGTGCCAGCAAGTTTCCTCATGGCTGCCTTTCTTTCTCTGGCTCTCATTCGGTTTCTCTCGATCTGACTTTTCCTTGTCATGCGCCGATCAAATGTGACTCCCATATAGTTAGGGTTGTCGTTTTGCTGCAGGAATTTGCCATTTAGACCCAATTTGGTGTTTTGGGGTTTGATTGAGAGCGAGAATATTGAACATGGGGTTTTCTCCTCGTTTATTTTGACCAGCCATGAGTTCGCCAACTCTTCCAGCGATGTTAGGGCCTGATGCATCCGATTTCTTGCTATGGTGAGATTCTTTTCAGAGGTCAACATAGCCCGTTAGTCCCTGTTAATTATTACCTCGAGATCCGAAAACCAACATAATAGAACGGAGGTCCTATTCCATTATTCCATGCACCATTATTCTTTGAACAAGTTTTTCAAAGTAAACGCGCCGGCCAACCAGGACGCTCAGCGAAGAGCATCCGTGGGAGAGAGCCGGCAGACGGTAGGGCAGGAGACAACGGGCAGTGATTGGCGAGAGCCAGACCGCCCGCCTGCGCCTGAGATCCAACTACGAGCATTTTACCTGCAGCAACTTTAATATACGCTATTGGAAACGACGATTGGTTTTGAACTAATAAAAGCGCTTTTTCCGCGAGGGTCGGAGCTTGGTAAGCATGCATTAGCTCTAGAAATGCCACAGTTATCCAAGTAGGATCGTGTCATCTAAGGAACCTCGACTGATTTAATGAGCCATTCGCGGTTTCACCGTGAGACAGTGCGAACTTAGACATGCATGGCTTAATCTTTGAAACAAGCATATGACTACTGGCAGGATCAACCAGATATCTGTCGGAGACGTACGTACCGCACACACCGGTCGGCGGAGGACGGGTGTGTAAAAAGCCTCACTGGGACGGCCGCAGGGACCGAGTGACGAACGGACGGACAGTTGTTCCCCCCGTTCCTCACTCCATCGACCTATGACCACCTGACAGGGGCCCCTACACACACAGATGACCGACCGACCGGGCTCGCTCGAGGAGGGATGGCAGCGCTCTGTGCAGAACGGATCCCAACGACCCCGGCGATGAATTTCACTGGGACTAGAAACAATTTGGCCTCCCGGCCTTCCCTTCTCCCGAGTGTTGGTCGGGAGAACACAGGGCCTTCAGGCACGATTCCTGCTTTCCATTTGCCGGCCACAAGCTCTTTGCGAGAGTCTGACCACCAGCGAGACGAACTGTCGAGCTCTGCTATAAGCCTTCGAAAAATCACCACCGACTGTCAAAGTTTCTCGTTACGGACCAGAGCAGCGGACCTCATTGGAGGCCACGACACAAACAACCAATTCCAGATACCTACATGGGGAAAGGCGGGCAATCGTTTTCCGCAAACCCGCGCTATCGCTTCGTCTGGCGGGACTGAGATCGCTTTACGAACACTGGTTGAGATTGAATCGCGGCGGCGAGACAACTACCCCAGATTATGTGCTGTTCGATTCCTGTGTCAGTTTCTCCACACAGTTAAGGAGACTAATGGACCTCTAGTTTTTTAGATCGTGTTTGTCTTTTCCTGGTTTAGGAAAAGGTTGGATGGGATCATCCTTCCAGAGTACTGAAGCAGTAACCTCATGTTAGCTATGTTTAACAATTCCAAGAAGGAACATTTACCTGTAGGGCCGAAGTTTTGGAGCAGTTCGTCTGTATACCATCTGGGTTTGATTTTCTTTTTTAATTTACTAATGTCTTCTAGTTTCTGTAGTGTCAGCTTTCCTGTCGTACTCCAATGATTAACCAGTAGTGGGCTTCCGGCCTGATATTCTCCAAGTGTATGTGCTTGACTCTTAGTGAACATATATTGCATATTAAAAGGTCTCCGTCAGAGGTTCTCCCGCTAATGTGTATGTGCTCTGTGGCATGTAGCTTGGATCTCTGAGCTTCCCAGGCCGGGTACTTGTTATTGATGGCAGTAAAAAGTTCTCGTTTTGTATGATCTTCTCTGAAGTCGGAAGATCTGATTTTCTCTTATCGAGAGACTGTGGTTGCTAGTGAGGTATGTATATTGTATGGACCATTTGTCTATTTCTTTATCTTTCAGGAACCTTTGTAATTCCAGTGTCATCTGTCTCACCCTTTGCCATTCCAGTGTCATAGGTCTCAACCTTTGCTTTTCCATTGAAAGGATTTCCCATATACTTTCCAGAAGTGTTGGAGGTTATGGTTCCAGTAGTGTTGTGTGGACACCTTCGAGGCCGGCATCCTTGTGTCTGCCGTACTTGACCACTTTCGCAAGGAAGAGATGGTTTGGGTTTTGGTGTAACCTTCACACGGATGAATAGAAGAAGAAAGCAATGACTGAGACAAGAAAACCATTTAGACAATGAAGTGGACATACACTGGTTTGAACCATAGCGCTTAGCACTAGCCGGTGGGTTCTGCGTCCACACATATAGGGTACCATCTGCTTCTCATCTCTGTGTCTAGTACTTCTCTCCGAACCTGTCTGGCTTGAATGACCATGCCAATGGTAAAACTCGCACCGTCAGATAGCTACTGAGGTTATTGGAGAACACCAGCTATACAACCACGTTAATGTCGGTCTAGATGGGGAGAGAATATGCCACTAATTAGGTACATATTGTTGTATGTGACATTGAGCATTTCTTTTTTCACTTCTTTCTCAAATCATTATATACTTTGACATATGTGTTTCCATTGTACCGACCTTAGGCGTTTCTTCTGTTTGTGTAGCATTTGACGTTCGCAATTAAAATTGTTCTTACTGAACACCTCTCACTTTTGGAGAATTTTTATTTTGTGATGTGAAATGTAATTTTTTTTTTTTAAATACAGAATTACAGATAACAACATTTATTGTGATGTCTTTCTTTCTTTAGGGATTGGCAGTCAGGAAGTAGTTATAAAGCTCCCAAAATACACCTGTTCAGATGAATTACGGAGTGACAAGGAATCATATTTAATTACTGGAATCTATGGGCCAAATTTCTTTGATTCAGTGAAAACAGGGTGGATACATGTAGTTGCACTTCAAGTGCTCCAAAAAACTCCTGCAAAATGGGAATATGTGAGCACATTTTTTATTAAAGCATTAACATTTGTGTTTTATCATTATGTGTATGCTCATAGGTTATGCTATTTTGTATTACTTATCAGTGTATTTTGTACAGGTTTTTGTTAACTTTAAAATTCATTAACAAATTATAAATCAGCAAGCGGTAACGATCCATCTTCCTTTGACAATACGTCAGATCCTTTATTTCTAGGAATGTTGCAGTAAGAAGGAATACACTGTACCACAACTTGTTGATAGAATCAGAACAATTCCTCCACCTTCATTTTATGTTGCATCTGTTGGTGAATCATGCATATATACAAAGGTGATCCCGATATTGTTTTAGAAGTTTGTTGATATATTAGGTAGAATTTAACTATTTTTGTTTGTTTTTCAGATTGTCTATTCTATTTGATTCTCATTAGTTAGTTTTTTAATTTGTTTATTTTGTAAAAATTGTAATTAGTAACTCTAGTCCATTATACTATGTAATAATCTAGAACTGATCTCACATGCCCAGTGTATACGGTCTGTAGCTATTTGTTACCTGCCTACTTAATATGTGTGCACTTCTGGTGTCTCTGTGGCTACTTATTCACTTGTATCACCTTTGGGTGCAAGGGCAACCAACAACCATCCTTCTGAATGCTGACCTTCTTCTTCTTCTTCTTCATCGTACGCTGTTTACAGCGATATACGTTGCACTGTTTTATTTTGTTAAGCCTGTGGCTCAGTGCATCCGATTTCAACAGGTGTTTATATAGGGATGCCCTCCTTAGCCTTTTTTATTTTGTCAGAGTTGTCTCTCTTAGGGAAGTTGTCTTGCAGGACTATCGAGTCTTCCCCACTCGTGTCTATATGGTTTGGCAATGCTATGATATGATGGACCATGTACTACGTTGTACTATCCCGGAAGAGAGGCAGTCCAGTGTGACTGTATGTCAGTATCGTCACGTCCTGCCAGAAACGTAACTTATAATACACTTGTTTTTGCGATTGTTGGAACACAAAACTGTGTTGAGTTAATGACCTATGAGTTTCTGTCTGTTTTGTCTCGTAACTTGGTTTTTCTATTGTCTACATGTTTGCTACAGCACATATTATCGTAGTAAATGCAGGACATCTAGTATCTTCTCAGTTTATGAGTATTTTGTAACATGACAAATATTCATTCTAATCTGACAAATCAATTTGAACTCAATCTTTTTAAACAGATGAAAACACTTATTTTAGCTAATTGGTTCTGTACCTCTATCACACACGTATTATCCATCCTACCAGAAACCTTTGTTAACTCTTTCAATGTTTGATTTCAAATTTCTGAAATCGCCAGATAACTTATTTATCGTTTATTGTGTAACAGATCGTTATTGATTGACTCCAATATGTATATTGTCCCAACTGGAAGTGTTTTCCGATCTATATTACTTACTATAACGTTGACTTGAACATAACCTGGTCTATTGTACCTGCTTCAATATCATTTCTCAAAGTGGATGTTGGCTATGTTGGCATCGTGTCTCACTCAACCACCATGGGTTCTCTCCACGCAAACCTATCATTATCTATGTTGTTTCTCTTATGTTTAATATTCAATGTTCGTTTCTTCACCGTACCACTCTCTGTTTTCTCTGGTATGAATGAGAGTGATTTGTCAGTGATTTACCATTTTCTCTGCAATACGTCTTTTCCCTATTAGATACAGTTTTATTTTACATCAACTGTCCCATGACATCCCTCATTTAACCCTTGTGTTATTGATGTTGACAGTTATACCGTATCTTTTCTTACCCCACTCAAATATAGAGTTTACTTTGGAGTTTATCATGCAGCAGCCAATTATATACCTTGCTGTCTGAATCATTTGAGTAGTGATGTTAGTCCTATCGTCTCGTCTTTCCTGTAACCCTCATAAAGGTCGTAGGGGAATGCCTCCATTTGTGAGGGATGTATCTTGGCCATGTTCCTAGACGGAGGTCGCCCAATACTCTCCAGAGGGTCTGTGTGAGGTCGTTATGTCATCGCCTCATGTCACTGCCTCACAAGCAAATTCACAAGTTGTGTGTCTGTCCAGCGTCATAATCTTGGTGTCCCCCAGGTACGTTCCTGTCTAATTCAGAATCCCATATGTCCATGATTTTTTTGAGACGCCTTCTTTTCTCTTGATATAGACTGCGCCTTTACTTTGTTTGGTAGTCCACTCGATCGCAATACATAGCCGTACCATTGAAGCCTGCGCGTTTTTACTACTGATATAAGGTTCTGATAACGTCGAATATAATGTGTGATCGTATTTCGTATGTTGACGTTGAGTCCAAAAGCGAGAGATGGAAGGAGTTCATTACATGCGTGGGTAATGATAATACCCTCCAGAAGTTCTGGAACATGCATCGGAAGATGAATGGAAATACTACAAGCCAGCTTTTCCCCAACATTCAACAGATCAAAATAATTTGCCTGAAGATAGATGAAGGAAAAGGTCAATTTTTTCAGTCATTATGTAGCCTAGATTGACATATGCGATTGAGACGTCCATCAGGAAATTCGGGAAGCCGTCAGGGAAGAAGTTTATGTAGACTGTATCACCACGCAGAGGTCGCAAATAGACACACTACCAGAAAAAACACTGCCCTATGTCCTGATGGAGTACATTATTGCCTCATCATGCAGTTGGATATGACAAAGAAAACAAATATGATGAATAAGGTCAATCACACTATATAGAATTGATCTGTGACTGAGGACTGAATTCATAGCTTTATGTGTCCAATGTCTAAACCCGTTAATGCTTCTCTGCATGTATCGAATAATCTCCATGCATAATGTGTATGGCAAATTGCTAGAGAATATAGTGGCTAAGAAAATAACGGTCTTTCTATAAAGGGAGCGCATCCCACAAGATACACTGTGCAGCTACATGACAGTCAATGCGACCTGGAGTAAATATGGGATATTTGCGTTTGATGTGAATGATGGTTTTCAGTCAAAACAAGAAACAGTCGCGATATCAGTCGACCTGGAAGACGCTTATAACCGTGTCAATTTCTGGACTTTAATTACATATCTGAAGCAGAAGGGTTTACACCTGTGGCTGGTTAGTTGGATGTCAGCTGCCCTGATGGAAAGAACAGTTGCACTACGGGTGGGATCGTGGACATAAAAACCGAGGCGAATATGTCCAGGACACCCTCAACGGTCTCCGCTTTTACAGATGTTGTTCAATATATGTGCAGTAAAAGTGGTAATAATTAAAGCCCGCAGGAACAGGGCGAACATTGACTTTTGAAGATGACATCCTAGCGTATAGGACTGGCTCAAACAAGTAAGATATGGTCAATGCCATCCAGGAATCACTGCAAGCAGTTTCACAGTGGTGTGGCGATTCAAACTCGAAGATCAATCCAAAAAGGATTTCATGATGTGGTGCTCTTTGAATAATGTCATAAAAAAACTGACCTCCCTGGCATGACATGTGACGGTTGCACCATTGACATGTGTGACAGGTTGAAATACCCAGGAGTGACATTATATCGCAGCCTATTCTATCATTGCAATGTTGACCAAAGCGTACACAGGTGTAAGCGACGGTTAGTAGCATTCAAAGCCATCGCTGCAGCAAACTTGGAACAACGTCTGCTGTTCATCCTATTGTGTCAGGTCGTTTTTCCTGTTATCGATTACGGACTGAGCATCCTCATATTATCAAGAAAACAGTGTGAAAGGTTGCAACGCATCCAGAATAAAGTTATGCTACTGGTTCAGGGCTGGATTAAAAATACTCCGAATGTGATGATGCGGCACATGTTGGAATTGTTATGGGTGACATCCATATATAAACTGACACAAGTCAAAACCTATATGCGTGTCACCATAGACACTCCGTACCCTCTGTACACTAGTATATCAGATATTAAGGAATCACAAATCAAAAGCGGGGGGTTTTGAATGACACAGACAGAGGACACGTCACTGCAGCTGAGATGATAGCAAAGGGGAAATAATGGGTCCACACTGGTGATAGAATGATAGAGTACCAGAGATGCATCATGACATTCGGCAAAGAATGTAGAGAATGGAGCAATGGGCAAATAGAGCAGGAGGTGAATCAGCTTATAACTAAGAACAGACATGAGAGTGATACTGTCATATACATGGACCGTTCAGTGATGTGCAGTGGGACAACAGGTTGGGGCTTCTCTGCTAGATTGAGAGGAACGGTCGTTCTCGAGATCAGAACGACAAACATGTCAACAGCCTCCAGTTTGAGGATGGTGTTGGAAGCAGTGACATCAGCACTGAGATGGATATCTGAGATTTCTATAACAAGCGCAGTCATCATACAGACGTGCATGGCTATGGTTCGAGTGGATAGCAGCTGTTAAGGATTCAAACACTCCGTAATTGATATGGATCTACTGTCCTGCTCATGCTAGGGTTCAGGGCAATGTAAGAGCCTTCCATCACGGGAACATTAGGGATGGATAGAAGTACCATTTTGAAATCAGTCAATGACCGCCTGTTAGATGAAGAAATCGCAATCCACAGGCTGAAACATTTCTAGATTAAGCGATGTGTGGTGAACGAGAAGACGGAGTGTAAAGCCAGCGAACTACAGGGACCATCAGCGTCCTTAACCTACGCCATTTGCGGAGAGAGAGACTGAGCGCCTAAGGGTATGATCGGAGTGCATTGACGTCGATTATTAGAAACAGAAACATATGTTGACGTCTGTGGAACCATTCCTGTATGCTATTCTAACGATCCGCCTGAAGCATTTGTAGCAGATTTCAGGTTTTCACTGGAGTTTTTTTTATATCTATAATGTCACCACATTTATCCAAACCATACATGATCACACACAATAAATAACGTAGCACGCAGAAAGTGGTATGTTTTACATCATACTCATACAACAACTATTACAGTGAGTGCAATTAGATTACAAACAACACAATAAATACATCTTACCTTAAAAGATACGCAGAGTTCATACGCCTAATCCTTTGAATGCTGCGCCAGACTACCCCAACCCAGTTATATCAGCACACTCTCCTACCCTTTTCTGCACCCTCAACACTCTCATAAACTCGTCTTCTCTATCGTATTCTGTGCATTCACTCATACTCAGATTCCCTCAGTCGGGTGATACTGACATTATATATTCAATCTATTCAACTTATACTCACTTTTGATCACACACTCAATCGATCCACGTACACACATCCAGATCTCTTATAGTCGATCTGTACACTCGTGTAACCATTCAGGACATACATCATTCCTGCACTTACAACACCCATTCAGGTCTTTTCTAGAAACAGAGCGCCAAACATACACCTTATAGAGCGACTGGCCAAAACTGAAAGGCGTATGCTGGTTCTACAACCATGTATTCCTCTCTATATCACTAACATTCGTCAAATAGCCTATCAATCGATCTTCTATGAAGTCGGCGAGCTAAATATACTGCTAGCTATATGTATTTCTCTCTCTCCATGGCCAGTCTGCTTGAGTTAAACGTTGTCTAGTATTGTATGGCCTCAAGCAGTATCAGAGCTTTACAATCGTCATCTGGGGGATGTCTGGTCCAGCAATCGCAGAGTTTGGATCTGCCTCCATTTAGTTGTTATTTGCACGAATCACTTTGAATTCATGTCACTCAGAATTTCGCAACAAGATCTGCTAGCCTCGGTCCGTAACTAGCCCAACACTACCCAAATCTTAACGCCTGGGTGGTCAGTACTTAGACCCATTCTGTAATAGACACATTCTTTCCTACAATCTCCTGTTTTCCTTTGTTGACTTAGTATCCAGACGGGGAGAGACCTTGGCATAGTGTCGACAAGAGAGTAACCTTGGCACACATGCAGGTACCTTTGTTCTCGGAGTCGCTGACCACATTACCCCTGCCCTAAACGATCAAGCTCTGGCTGGAACTGTGACACATCTAATTTCCATCGCCTGGATGTTGCGCTCCATTTCCGTACTCAGTTTCCATATCTCACGTGCGTACAGCTATACATATACGATCAGCGTTTGCATCAGATTAATCTTGGTTTTGAGTGCGATGGATTTATTTTTAAAAAAATGTTTCATTGATGAGAGAATCGACATTGGTTACGCATATCTGATTCTTAGCTCTGCCTTCGTCACTTCGGCTCAAATTATACATCCCAGATATTTAAACTGAATAACGGTGTGTATATGTTTGCAATATATATACAAGATGTCTTGACATCCACTTATGTTGTGTCTTTCCATGATTTACTTCCATTCCTTATTTCTTAATGCAGTTTCAAGTCTGGTAGTTAGGGAACTTCAACTTCACTTCTAGTTATGACATCTACATCGCCGGCAAAATAATCTCGTAAATAGGCTCGTAATCGTGTCCTCACCCTTTGTTCCTTAGTGACCTCCTGGGGTATCTGTGACAATTCGTTCCATGGTGACCTCCTGGGGTATCTGTGACAATTCGTTCCATGGTGAACCTCCTGGGGTATCTGTGACAATTCGTTCGATGGTGAACCTCCTGGGGTATCTGTGACAATCCGTTCCTTGGTGACCTCCTGGGGTATCTGTGACAATTCGTTCCATGGTGACCTCCTGTGGTATCTGTGACAATTCGTTCCATGGTGACCTCCTGGGGTATATGTGACAATTCGTTCCTTGGTGACCTTTTGGGGTATCTGTGACAATTCGTTCCAGGAACAAGTTGAAAAGAGCGGGTAACAATAAACTTCTCTCTCTTACACCGACAGTAGTTGGAAACGACTCTCTCTCTTAGACCGAAAGTAATTAGAAACGACTCTCTCTTACACCGACATTAGTTGCAAACGACTCTCTCTTACACCGACAGTAGTTGGAAACGACTCTCTCTTACACCGACAGTAGCTGGAAAAGACTCTCTCTTACACCGACCGTAGCTGAAAACCACTCTCCCTTGTTGCCGTGTATAAGTATTACGCTCGTGACGTTGTCATATTTACTCTTGATGACGGTTGTATGCCTTTAGGGTAACACACAGTGAAAATGAGAGCCATATAGTCCTGCTGACAGATGCTCTCGAAGTAGTCACAGCGCTAAAAAGCCAGAAAAACACTGAGCTTAATGACTTAAGAGCAGCACTCTGCAAACTGTGCCAACAGTCCGCACCAAAAAGGGTAGTGGTACAGTGGGTTCCGTCACACTGCAACATCCAAGGCAACGAGGAGGCAGACAGACTGGCAAAAGAAGGTGCAAGGCTACCACAAATAGATACCAGTATGACGTACGAAGAGTCAAAACGGCTTATCAAAGCCAGGTACATGTCCAAATGGGAAACCGAACATACTGGTTACACCAAAAACGATGCCTATTACCAGTTGAACCGAAGAGAGCAGGTCGTTGTCTTCAGACTTCGCACTGGCCACAACAGACTGAGGTACCACCTCTTCAACAAATTGAAGATAGGGTGTACCGACGAATGCCCGTGCGGTACTGGTAAAATGACCACTGAACATCTGCTGCAGAACTGCCCGACATACGAGGATCAGAGAGAGCAGATGTGGCCATTGCCAGTGGAACTGCAAGACAAGCTCTATGGTAGTGGCGAGAGTCTCAGGATGACCGCCGCTTTTTTCGAGAAAATAATGGTTACTGTCTGACTGTGTACGCAGAAGAAGAAGAAGAAGTATGCCTTTAGTATGTATCATCTAAAAGTGCCAGCTCTACTTCCCAGGATGTATTTGCGACCATTTGTTTTGCAATTGTAGCTGCTATTGCTTAGTGTCTGTTGTATAATTTTTTTGGGAATTAATTTGTTCATGGCTAGAACTATTTCTCTCAGATGTATTCAATATAATGTTTCTGATCTTTACAAAGTTGATGTTAATGTTTCTCAAATGTATATTAATGATGAGAGTATGGTGTAGGTCAACCATATTTGTTTTCTTGTGTGGTTCATTCAAATTTCCTAATTTTTCTCTCCAGATTTGCCACGCTTTCATTACTCCTGATGGTTGCAACCCCGAGTCAAACGTCAATTGTTACTGTACACATATAGATCTCACTACCGGTTCAGCTAACGTTGTGTTCATAATTAGATCATCAATTCTTAGTCACAGCGAAGAACGTCTTCGTGGAGAATGGGAACATCATAATGGCACTAAAATTCACAGCACCAATATGCTTTACCTTCCAGATAGTTATGGTAAGAAAATTACATAGTTGTGTCTCAGAATGAATGGTTCGATAACCATGATGACGATTTACATTTTCTGGTTCCTTATAACTGAATGCTTTACTGGAAATCTGTGTTTGAGCATTTGCAGTAGTGGATTCATTAGGATTGATTTTTGCATGATATATTTCTAGCACAACATACTTCAATCGTTATTTACAATATATGATTGGGAGGTTACAGTGGTACTATTATTTTCAAGCTAGATATAACTCAGTTAATTAGTTGTTTAAATATATAATTCAACTGCCATATAATGAAACGGATTATATACTGAAAGACGGGTCAAGAACACATAACATGGCTGCTTATAGGAAACACATTATTCAATCATTGACCTGTTCATCTTTTTAAGTCTAGGTAACAATTTACATAACTAATTTGATTAGATTTAGATATCCAGGAGATCCAGTATTGGGGGGATCTTATAAAACATGATATTAAGCAAACAGTGATTACGAGCCAGTAATTGGAAAATAAATTATATATTAATAATAATGTTCGCTTAGATGTCCAAGGTCCGTTTCTTCGGCCGGCCAGATCGTTGACCCACAACTGTAGTTCCAGGCCTCGTCTAGTTTGGAGAAGGAGGTTGACATATGTTGGAGTCATACTGTGCAGAGACAACCTCTGCTGCGCCACCAATCGGCGGGGAGAGGACTTTTGGAACTAAAGAACGATTTGTGTTGTATTTTGTGGGCCAATATTTCCTGGTGTAGTCGTACAACGTGACCGAACAAAGATGTTCTGCGTCGGTCAAATGTTTCTGAGATTGTGTGGAAGCTTGTCTTAGCAGAGACCTCCACGTTGTGGATTTAGCCATGCAATCGGAAGACAAGGATACGCCGCTGGTGGCTCATGTGGAAAGTCTGCGGTCTCGACATCTCATGTTCCAGCAGTGTCCAGGTTACGGAGCCCGAAAGCTGGACCAGGACCACCCAGGACTGGTAGATGCATATGTTTATGTCTAGAAAGATCTTGTCATTACGTCACACACGTCGGAGATCGTGCATAGCGGACGTAGCTATTTCGATTGTCCTAGACATATCGAGATCGATAATTCCATCGATTTATATCATATTGGTTGCAACAGTGATAGTGTTTCCAGGTCTTTTATTTGTGTGGAATTTGAATAATATCAAGATAGCAGAAGCCTCATAATTGGTTAAACAACATTTACATAGACACTCAAATAATATCAGAAGGGAGAAGTAGCAACACCAGATGAGAACCGTTTACCTAGACACTCAAATAATATGAGAATGGAGATGCGGCTATGAATTAAATAATACAACAACTCATACAAAAAAGCGTTCTACAACATGGTGGACTTTCCCTGAATCAAATCTAGATCGATATAATTGTGAAAATTGTAAGTATTACGTAGGATCGGTTTCTGTCATATGGAAGGGAATCGTGGACATTCAATAAACAAACAAAATGATATACGTACATTTCATAGCTTCAAATAACAAAAGTTCCACTACTATTAGGAGGTTTGATGATAACATCTTGACAATGAATGGTAGAACGATGATTGATCTGAAATTGTTTGGATGATAGCCAAGAAGTTCAATATCCTGTAAGTGTCATTTTAGTGTAGAAGTTGAGAGTAACGGTTTGATCATGTTTTGTTTAGGATCCATTAAGATGTCTGCCATGATAAACAATATGACATTGGGGTCAAAAAGTGCTTCTCATCTTAGATAATTTGCTATTTCAAAAGTTAAAATGTGTGTAAACAATGACAGTCTTCCCTACTTTTAAACTGAATTCTTTCATATGTAGTTTAGCTTCACCAGCAGGGAGTAATGTGCCTCATGTGTTATTATTGATTAAGTTATTGTTCCTAAGAATCAACTTTATTGTGTTCTCGTGATAGTGCTCAGCATATCAAAACATGGGCAACAGTGTTGATCTTGATGGTTCTTGTCACTCGCTGGTTGTTCACACTTCTGCTCCATCCTCTCTTGTGTTGCACTGTACTCAACCCACAATGCACACGATTATTTATCATCCAGGTAAAAAACAAATAAGCTAAAAATGAGAGTCAACATGTGTTAATGCATGTATACATCAAATTGATGTAAATTCTTTATTGTCAGCCTTTATTTTAATTTCACGTTAAATTCACCTTCTCGGGATTTATTGATGGTCCCCAAAACATTTATAGCTTAGAGAAAATACATGCTATTTTAGTCAATACTACTGGTTGCAGAAAACTATTTTTGATACTTCTTCTTCTTCTTCGTCATCATACGCTGTTTACAGCGATATTTACGTTGCACTGTTTTATTTTGTTAAGCCTGTGGCTCAGTGCATCCGATTTCAACAGGCGTTTCTGTAGGGTTGCCCTCCTTAGCCTTTGGCTGTCCCCAGCCTAACTGCAAGGCAGCAGTTGTTTTTGGTCAGAGTTGTCTCTCTTAGGAAGTTGTCTTGCAGGACTATCGAGTCTTCCCTACTGGTTTCTATAGGGTTTGGCAATGGTATGATGGACTATGTTCTAGTTTGTACTATCCCGGAAGAGAGGCAGCCCAGTGTGAATGTGTCCCAGGATCGTCACGTCCTGCCAGAAACGTAGTATATGCATGTGAGTGAGGTATCTCTTTGCTCCCTTTATTTTCTCGGCTCATCTGCAGTGATGGTACGCCTAGCATTCTCCGCCACCCGGGAGGTTGTCACAATAGGGCAGGAGGTGCAATGTCCGCTGGACTGCATCTCTTCTGCGTCCATTGTGATGATTGATAGCAGACAGAGGCAAAGAGCGAGGCAGGAGTGCATTTAACCAGGTGCATTTCTGCGGCTCGACCGAGCCGGGCAGAGACGCAAGCCCCAGCCTCCCATCACATTGATGCTGATATTTAGGGCGGGATTCTGCCTTAGAGGCGTTCGGCCGTAGTCCCTCAGATGGTAGTTTCGCACCATTGGCTTATCAGCCAAGCACGTGGACCAAATGTCAGAGACCTGTGATTCCTCTCGAAAGAGTGCATTTGACCAGGGGACAAGCCTGGTCATGGCACGGATATGTTGTTCGCCTGGTGTGCGGACATATCTCATGGTCTATTTTTGATACATCTTAAGGCAAAACATTATTCGAATGCTATCATAATCTGAAAGAAGATAAAAGCAGCCAATTAGTCATGATAAGTTCATATTTCTGATCTTTATTTTAAGTGTGAAGAAATGTCGATGTTTTTAAAATATTATAAGGCCTCTTTTTTAATCCGAAAAAGTTTGAGCATGAGAATAGAATAATGTTTTCCCCTCCGTACCTCTGATCAGATGTGAATGCTGCAACTTCTCTGCTAACAATCAATACTAACCCATCTCTGCTGGACACTGGCTTGTGTGACAGTAGTAGCGGTTTAATAGAACATAGTGAAATAAAGTTGTGATTTTCTAACACAGCCTCGCCTTGCTATCCCAGAATTGCCATATATGAAATGGATGTTTCTCAAAACCAAATAGCATGTGTTACATTTGTATTGGATATAAAATATGGAACAGTGAATGTGACAATATTCTATTCAGTCTGCTTTATGAATGACTACATCACACTCAACACCCGGAATCATTGTAGCAGGTAAGGTAGTTTGCTACTGTGTAACTCAGGTATAATTTAGAGCTCACGATGAAGGTAGCTTTTGCAGTAATGAGGTGAATAATCTGTTGAAAACCTGATGTAGCAGCGATCATACATGTTTATGTCACAAAGGATTGCATGTTGTTTAAAATGTTTACTTTATCAAGGAAAAAATCATTGTCCAGAAATGATGGTTATTATCATCTTCATTCTGAAATTAATGTCTTCCGTCTAATATTGTTTAAGGACTGGTATACACATTTATATTAGTTGCATAGCTTTTTTTTTTGTTTCTTCAGATGTAGATACTACCACTGTAACACCAACACGTTCTTCAACAACATTATCTTGTAAATGTGTTTAGCTTGATTGGCCATTCTGCTGAAGTTTATACTCTATCCTGTTTTCATAAAATTACACATGTCATTTATGACTTTAAAGCTAGCTAATGTACATGATTATTTATATCATGTTATCTTATGTATTTACATTAATGATCAGAAAAAAGCATGTTGTTTTTAAACTAAAGCCATTTTATTTATTAACAATGTCTTCTCATAATGTTTGCTGCTGATTTTTATTGAGGTCTTAAGAACTGTGTCTTAACTTCATTAAATCAAATGTAATGAGGTCAATACTCACCATCTGATCACTGTAGGTATGATTCATATTAGTGAGCATGACAATTAAAATGTGTTGAATTAAAATACAAATGTGAATGATACAATTAATAAGATTAACAGAAAAGCTTCAAAATATGTTACAGTATGTTCACAAATATATTTTAAATTGTAGTTTTTCAATATCAGTTTTGTATGTTGAAAATTATTAAACATTTTGTACTGTAAAGTCATTGAAACCAAATCATTCTTGCTGTTCAATTTAACTCATACCCTTTGTATTAGTTAGTAGCAATAATTGGGAGGATTTTCTTATTAGGGCAAAGTATGAAAAATTGTGTTTATAGAAGTGCATTAAGTGAGACACATATTCGTCTTTGATGAGCTATTATCTTCTTCGAACAGTTGTTCAGTTTAAAAAAAAAAATAAGCCAAACATAAACGAATCATCACTAGAGCCATCACATCCACACCCACTGATGCGCTAGAAACAATCGCAGACCTCCGGTCAATGGATGAAAGGCAGGATATTAAACTAATGCTGCATGTAGAGACATTCACGAGTTTCCCAAGCCACACAATGTATCAATGAATGACAAGGAACAAGGAGATATAAGAAAAGCAACTTTGCATCAAATGTAATTGATACTCGAAATCCCAGTGCTACAACAAACAAAACCAAGTCTCATTCAGTCAACACTCTCAGAGCTAATAGACACAATGCAATGGGTCTATGAAAGAAGAGTGCAGACATACCTTGGGGAACAATATACAACAGAAGAGTACATATACCCTAACTAATTAGCAGACAGGTTGACAAGAGCTTTTACAGATGGCTCAGCTTGCCTAATTTAGAATACAAGGTTGAACAGAGGAGCAAGAGTGGTGATCAAACAACACATTCTGGGAATGTAGCCGTCTATTGTTACAGCCAAGTTATTATGCATCTTCAGAGCCGAAATTTAAAATCTTAAGACCAGAGAAGAAATGACTATTCAATATAAAAAAAACACACACATGGGAAACGTATGATACTTACTGATAGACAGTCAGGCATACACGTACTTAAATGTGAAAAGAACGCTGAACTGTACAAATTGATACAGGCAAAATACCTGTTCAAATATAAAGAAGCAAATGCAATAATAAAAAGGCAATACAATGTAAAGTATAAGGAAGTGCCCCAAATACTACACAGATGACAGACAATACCAACTGTCCAGAAAAGTCCACGTTATTAAACTACATCTTCAACCTCGCCACATCAGCATGAGATACCACATGGACATCGCATTCAATATAGTGGCCATCAGCCTATGTTACTGTGACCTGGCAAATATAACAGCTGTACATGTACTTCATGATTGCGCACATATTTGTAAAGTATAACGACAACGTAGATTCTCCTCAAGAAAAAATTGTGCTGCAGATTTGAGAGGCTGAAAGGACGGCACAATTTTCTGATGAATCCAGTCTCAGTCAAAGTGAGCAATGATCGGGGAAGAAGTAGACGCTTTAAATGTATATAATGTTCTTATCTTCTTCTTCTTCTTCCTTCGCTGTCAGACGTCAACCTTTATTTTTTCAAAAAAATCGGCTGTCATCCTGAGGCTATCGACACTGCCATAGAGCTTGTCTAGTGTTGCCACTGGTGATGACCACATCTGCTCTCTCTGATCCTCGTATGTAGGGCAGTTTTGCAGCAAATGCTCAGCCGTCATTTTCCCGGTACCACAAGGGCATTCGTCAGTGCCACCTATCTTCAATTTGTTGAATAGGTGGTACCTGATTTTATTGTGGTCAATGCGAAGTCTGAAGACCACTACCTGCTCTCTTCTGTTCAACTGGTAATAGGCATCATTTTTTTGTGTAGCCAGTATGTTCGATTTCCCATTTGGTGATGTATCTAGCTTTAATAAGCCGTTTTGACTCTTCATATGTCATACTAGTATCTGGTTGTGGTAGTCTTGCACCTTCTTTTGACAGTATGTCTGCCTCGTTGTTGCCATGGATGTTACAGTGGGATGGAATCCACTGTACCACTACCCCTTTTTGGCATAATTGACAGAGTACTGCTCTTAAATCATTACAAGTTCAGTATTTTTCTGGCTTTTTAGTGATGTGACTACGGCCAGGGCATATGTAAGCAGGACTATATGGCTTTCATTCCTTTTACCTTTCACCATTTCCTCCACTGCCGCCCTCAATGCATCTGCCTCCGCTCTGAAATTGCTTGTGCATTTTCAAGTAGCCAATGACAGTGTTATTTTTCTTCCATTTGATAGGTTCAGGAATGATCCTGCCCTTCCGTTCTGTGTTGTGTTGGTTATAGAGCCGTCAGAGTATGCATCGGTCCAGTCCATGCTTGGGTAGCTTTTCGTTTTGTAGCTGAGGGTAGTATCTCTTCTTTCTTTTTCAGTCTGGCAGTTTTTGTTGTAAATACCTGGTATATTTTCTACCATCTCTGGAGATATATGCTACCTCCAGGTAGGTTTTCGTACAGTAGGGATGGGCCTTAGTGTTGTTAGTGCGTTCAAGGGGTCTTCGTGAATCTTTGCTTCAACTATTTCTGCACAGTTTCTCCGCTTTAGTTTCCCATTTCCAAATCTATGTAGTCTATGATGCATTGGATGGTATGTCAGTCTTCTGAGTTTCTCTGCTTGCTGATGGGCTCTGCATTCTCTTTTGTCGGTCATGGATTGCAGATTTGTCATCTTTATAAGTTCTACTATTGGCGTAAACTTCATGCCTCCTGTTACAACTGTCATGGCTTGGTTTTGAAGTTTGCAAATGTTATCAAAGTTCGCCTTTGCTGCTGTTGTCCATGCCGCAATACCATACTCGAGACCTGGTCTCACTCTTTCAGTGTACAGTTTCTTTAGTATACTTTCATCTGCTCCCCAGCTTGTGCCAGCAGGTTTCCTCATGATTGCCATTCTTTGTCTAGCTGTCATTCGGTTTCTCTCGATCTGACTTTTTCATGTCATTCGCCGATCAAATGTGACTCCCATATAGTTTGGGTTGTCCTTTGGCTGCAGGTATTTGCCGTTAAGACTTATTTTGGCGTTCTGGGTTTTGTTTGAAAGTGAGAATATCGTACATGTTGTTTTTTCCTAATTTATTTTAACCAGCCATGAGTTTGTCTACTCCTCCAATGATGTTAGGGCCTGCTGCATCCGATTGTTTGCTATGGTGAGATTTATTTTAGAGGTCCACAAGCCAGATCGTCTGCAAACATGGAGCTGTGGTATCGTCTTGGTGTATTCTCTTTGATGTTGATTATATACACAAGGGCAATTGTGAGTGACAGTACTCCTCCTTGGGGTACCCCCTGCTCAAGTGTAACCTTTTTTGCTCATCTGCCCTTGTACTTGAACTCTGGCTGTTCTGTTTTTGAGGTAGTGGCTGATCCATATGTACTTTTCCCCACAAACTTCACTTCTTTGTAGCTTGACTTTAAGTCCCTCTTTCCACACCTTGTCAAAAGCCTTTTCTAAATCCACCCAAACCGCTACTGTGTTTTTTTTTTTCAGGTAAGTATCCTCTATTTCCTGGGCTATGAGAGTGATCTGGTCCTCAGTGGATCTGTGATGTCTAAAGCCTGCTTTTTGTTAAATTAGTATGTGTTTTTCTTCCTGATGCCACATCAGTCTGGTGTTTATAATAAGCTCCATCAGTTTTTCTACACAACTCAGTTGACTGATAGGCCTGCATCTATTTGTATCTATTCTATCTTTTTTCTATTTTTGAACTGGTATAAGTACAGCGTCTTTCCATGCCTGCGGTACAATTCCCCTTTTCCAGCTTTGGTTCAGGACTGATAGTAACTTCCTCTTTGCTGTATGGCCCAATCCCATCAGATATTCAAAATTCGTTACCTAATCTAATTCTTCGCCACCCACTGTACATTTATGTTGAACTCATGTTTTGTCTGTAGTTATTATCTTTGTTTTATTTGTTGTTACAAACAGGTCTACTGTGTCAATATACGGCTGACATTAGCTGCCTTAGACTGTCTGCGCTTCTTGATACTATCTGCGTATCGTAACTCTGGAATCTTGTAACCACCAATCGTAGATGAATGAAACCGCTCAATGTTCTCATCGCCTTTAAGATTTCTCATTATAACTTCCGCAGACAAGTTGCATTGAAATGGTAAGAAGATGCATCACTGTCTTACTCCCTTGTGTACTGCAAACCAATCTGATGTTTGACCAGATACTCGGACAGCGCTTGTTAATCTTGGTACAGTGCTTTAATTTGGTGGATAATATGCACACATTATGATGGTTTATCGAAGGTCTTGGTAAAATCAATGAAACACGTGTACATGTCTATATTACAGTACTTACATTTTGTATATATATTTTTCAAATTGAATATGTGAACTATGGTCTCTCTGTATTTTCTAAAACCTACTATGACATCTTGAATTTCAGATTCAAAGTGTCTCTCTATTCTTCGTAATAGGATCCACAAGATAATCTTACTAGCGTTGCTGATTAGTGCGCTAGTCTATGACTGTTTCTCCTGATGAGCTGATACAGTGCCCTTGACCGGACCATCTGTGTTCAGAGACATCCAGAACATCTATCACGGTTCTCTTCATCTCTTTTCCAATCATAAACAACTTGATTTGGTAAAAGCTTCTGACGTTCCAGGTGGCTATTCTTAGATTTGATTTTAGTCCCATTTCAGAGTTTTCTTCTGTAACGCAGTCGGGCTTTATGCCGACATCTCTTTAGGGGTATAGGACAGAAGTGTGTAAGATATAGTACCTCACGTTGAGAGGCAGACACATATGTGATGGTCAGGATCCTATTTGGTTCTCCCACATCTGTCTAGTTCACATACGGCTCTTAGAGTCTGCTTGCGTACGGCAGCGCCACCCTCCACTGGCCGGTCAAACTACGTGAGAGAAACGACAAGAAGAGGATACACATCTGCTGGTTGAAGAGGTGGAAGATCGACTTGGTCGATAACGACTTTGAAGGTGAGAGCTGGATAATAATATAGTCAATAGTTTTGTTAGCAGATCTTTTCTTACAAACACCAATTTGGATTAACACAATCTTGAACTGGATATGTATCTACTTTCAATCCATCCAAATTGTGTAAGACAATTTCCCCCGTAATACTCCGTAGTGGGATAATGTTAATCACACTGTATCCATGTATGTTTATACAATTGTTTTTGGGCCCTGGGATCTTAGTTGTAACACATGCTACCCATTTGATATTATGACTTTATATGATTCATGCACCAGGCATGATCAAATGAAACCCGTCCCAGGGGCTTTAATACAAATGTATGAAAGGTACATCAGCAGGTGCAGCAACATTGAATAAAGCAGTCGTTAGCAAGCAAGCATGCACCAGGGGTCATTAGAAGAGGTCACTGTAGGCATTAAGCCACACATCTCAATGTTTGGTAAAACGGCAGATACCATCCTGCGACAAAGAATTTGGTTGATCGTTTAACCATTTACTCAACACTGCTATGATGTCTGCATCGGAGTGGAATCATTATCCCTTTATACTTTTTTAAAGGGTCCAAACAGATTACAATCATATGGTTACTGTTGAATGGGTTGTTCGGGACGGTTGCCTGGGTTATTGGGGACTGTTGGCTGGGTTGTTTGGGACGGTTGGCTGGGTTGTTGGGGACTGTTGGATGAGTTGTTCGGGACTGTTGGATGGGTTGTTCGGGACTGTTGGCTGGGTTGTTCGGGACTGTTGGATGGGTTGTTCGGGACTGTTGGATGGGTTGTTGGGGACTGTTGGCTGGGTTGTTCGGGACTGTTGGATGGGTTGTTGGAGACTGTTGGCTGGATTGTTCGGGACTGCTGGATGGGTTGTTGGGGACTGTTGGCTGGGTTGTTCGGGACTGTTGACTGGGTGTGGGCAGTTTCCCGTTCTAACTATTCCTGCACACTGATCGTGACATGCAGACGAGCATAGTCAAGCTATACAGTCCCACCCCATTCAATTACGATTATTCGTTATGCAAATAGGGGAGAGTGTCCATTGCATCCATGTAGTGGGTGGCATTGATGTTCATGCAAACTCTTTAATGTCCACAGGCAAAATCCTTTCATTTCAAAAAAAAAAAAAAAGATGCAGTCAGCATAACTACACCAGTAAAAACCTGTAACTTGAATGTTTGTGTTTTCTATAATCCTAGCTGTTTCCATTTGATGTTCGCTGTTTTACTGTATACTCATCGTCTACAACTACCCGCGAACGAAATGCTTCACCCGTAAATTCGTAACTCTGCAAGTGGTTCAAATTCTACCCCACTCGAGTTGTTACTTATGGTGGTCCGCAGTATCCGTGCAACCCATTGTGAATAGACCTTCTGGTACTTCAGTTTCTTCTGAACCACCATGTTAACTGTCCAAAACAACAAGTATAATTTCTTAGCTAGCAAATATAAGTTCTAAAGACAGCCCAAACATATTACTGCATCGATATGGTTGATGGTTTCTTCTGTAGCAACAATATATGATTGACACGGCCATGGAAGATCTTTTGTTAGCTCAAATCATTGACTAAATATTCGCGTCCAGTCCTTCACCGCTGTCGTTAACACACATGTGTCCAACTACACCGCTTGCCTTATGCGATAAATCTCTACTCGTCGACCTATTTTGGCTGTAAGGAACGTCATTCACCGTGGAAGAAATTCCGTTTCCCACCGATCATGTTGTCAGTGATTTTCAGTAGAACCACATGGCATGTGTATACGAGGAGAATAAACGTATACTCGCTTGTTCATTGGTATGTGTTTATTACGTGAACTGAGACAACATCATGCTCCCCGTTCTGGCCAGCGCCATAATGGCAGTATAGACTATCACACTTAAATGAATGGACACATTTTCAAGCAATGGGAGAAGAATAATATGCTTCCAATTCTGGATAAATCCTCATGCTTAGTAACTGATAACCCATCATTTCACGATGCAATATCAGAGAAAGACAAAGTACCAACTGCATTAAATACAACATTCTGAAATTAGGAGATGGCTAGCTAAGGAAGTCGGAGTCGACTGTGATCGGTTATGAGGCGCAGAATGACAATCTGCTCTTACCTACTATAATTATGATGGCCATCTTGTATTTCGTGTTGGAAGTTCTCTCATTGATTTAATGATTATTTTCTTTAGATGGAATCTAACTGGTACATCTGGTTGCTTGTCTGCGGTTACTATCATCACCAGTTGTGTAGCTCTCTCATTTCTTGATGTTTCTCAGCGAGACGGTATCCAGCGCACCGTGTTTCTACGCTGGCTGCTCAATGTTGACAAAAAAAAATGTGGAGATCTGACAGCTTTCCAGATAATAGTGCTTTGAGTGCTGGTTTTGCATCTGTCAGAAAGATCACATGATGCTGGCCAAGATTGGTGTTCAGAGATGTTTCCGTCGTGAATTCCATCGCTTGTATATCTGCATCATAATTATGGCAGAGTTTTCCTGTTGGGGCTGCAACTGTTTCCATAATGTCGGCATTATATATACTCTTGTTCCTCCATTATTTACCGCATTTTTGTGCTGACTCACCTGTGTATAACCATATATCCTGTGGATATTCTTCAACCAAGAAACATAGCAGCAGTCTTCGTTGATGACTGTTCTATTCCTCCTTGCATAGTATTCCCTGAATGGTTGTTTGGACTCGTGCTGATATTCTATGCTGCTCTCTCCAGAGTTTTTTTTTCTGGCACAGTTGTTAAAGGAATATCAAATTCAGGCAGTTATGTGATGCTTTTACGAAGTCGTTTAGCACATTGAACAAAGGTACTTCTTTTGAATCGTCCCTTTGCTCGGTTCTGAAATATATCCTTCATCGGGTGACTCGACATACCGCTGAACTGCTGTGCCTATGTTAGCACAATTGTGTCTTCTCGTTCCCCTAGTGCTTGAATCGTCTCTAGTTCTCCATCTCTACTATTACATTGATGTCATTGTCTCTGTAATAACCGTTAGCACCTGGTTGTTTACCTTATCTAACTCTTTGAATGTAATGGTTGATGCTGGACACCATGCAGCTGATCTATATTTTAAACATGATCGTATGCCCTGTTGGTAAACACTGCTAAGAATTTTCTCTGCTGCTCCCATGTGGCTCCACTAAGTTTTCTGAGGATTGCTAACTTTTTTCTGACTTTTCATGCTGCCTCTTTGACTTGTGTCTAAATAAGGCTTTCATTAAATGTATCTCCGAAGGTAGGTGTGTTGTTTATCTTCTCTTAGTAGCTCTCAAGCTATCTTGATGTCTCCAGCTTTTTGTTTTGGAGAGAGTGTGAAGAGCCTAGTGCTGCATTTATCTTTGTGGATGCTAAGATCTGATGGACTCTTACTGAGGTCCAACAGGCATTGCATATATGTAGCAGGTTGACTTCCCTGGTACTCCCAAGTTCTTAATCATTTCGTTTGATACCCAGTCAACCCTGACGACTTTCTAATTTTTTTAAATTTTGATATTGCTACCTCCAGTTCTCTTATAATGAATGGAGTATCCATAACCTCTGGTATAGTTTCATCACTTCTTACATTTTGTTGTGTGTCTCTGATCTCCTGCTGTTTCTCTGTACTAACTTCAATGTCATTGTCTTTAGCAAATCTGAAAGTGATCAGCTGTTTGTTTACCTGTGATGATGTCCCCATCTGTATTTAGTGCAACCCGTATGTTTCTCCCTATACCTTCGTCATTTACTTGTTTTACCAACTTCCATCTTTTTCATGGTGTCCTTTTCAAAGTTCAAGGACGTTGTTTTCTCTTACTAGCTTTTCCTCCTGGTTTGCAGCTTAGCCCTTTGGAATTTACCTTTGATATGTTGACACTTTTGCTGGCGATTTTGAATTGGGCTAGTCTCTGCTTGCTTTCGAGAAGTTTCCACTTCATTGTGAAGTTTCTCTAGTTCATTGTTCCAGTAAGGTTTAGACTTTTTCGCGCCCCTCTAAATATTGTTTCACGGGCATCCTGTTGTGTGTCTGCTGAACTCGTCAACTACCTTATCTATATCTCTGTCTACATTTAGATCTATAACTAGGATCTGGTACGATTCTGGTACATTTTCAGTCTGCCTTTTTTGTAGTGCTACGTTGGTATTGTGCTTCTCTCCCTGACATATTCATTTTCAACAGTTAGAAAAACTAGCCTGTGATCACTGGCCACCCAGTTGTTTCTCAACAACGCGTGTGATGTTCCACTTCATATTTGCTGAATGTAGTGCTAGATCTAGTGTGGAGGTAGTATGCCATACCCTCCAGTAGAAGGACTGGTTGACTGATCAAGATAAGTCCATTGGCATCCTGCTTTATAATTCCTCTCCTCTCTTGTCCAATTGATCGTAGCCACAGCTTTGCGATTGGCTGTTGACACCTTCACAAACCAGTTTTTTTAAATTTGTGATTGAATCCAGTGCCAGAGGTCAGTCACTCGGGCATTAGTAATTCAATATGTGAAATTATCTAATTTATGTTTTTAGTTAATGCACCTATTATTCTGTCCCCTCTGTGTATGCTCAATCTGCCTTGCACTGATAATAATCCTCATCAGTGTTATTATTCCACCCTTTCGTCTTTCTTTTCGGTCCACTCGATAGCACTGATACCCTCTACATGTGAATAATTGGTCTTTGTTTAGATGTATCTCTTGCTTGCAGCACACATTGACTTGATCTTTGTTTAGATGTATCTATTGCATGCAGCACACATTGACTTGATCTTTGTTTAGATGTATCTCTTGCATGCAGAACACATTGACTTGCTCTTTTTTTCGATGTATCTCTTGCATGCAGCACACATTGACTTGCTCTTTTTTTAATACAGCGCAAATTTAGTTTTTTTCTAATCCCATATCTTTTGCTATTGACTCCTTCCGAATTGCAGTGCATTATTGTCAGGGGTCTTTGCTTTTTCCTGTTTAGTTCTGTTTGGTCAATAGCTCTTGTCTCGTGCTTCCAGGCTCCACAAGGCAACCGAGAAAGACCTACAGTAACTAAGGTCGGGCCTTCGAAGGAGCCCATCACTGCACTTGCCTGGTTGTCCATCACAGGCCGAGTGTCATAGCGTGTTGTTAATATAGACATATGCGTGACAACATGATTGATGAAGTGCACCTCTTGGCTAGTTGCATCCGTCTTCAACATCTTAAAGTGGCTTGGGCAGCATGTGGTCTTGCTCGAAAGGGTGTGATGATTGTGATGATGACTATATTGTGGACATGGACCCGTTTTTTTAAAAAATCCCCGAAGGGAGGCAGCCTAGGATCGTCACGTCCTTTCAGAAACGAAGCATATATATGTTAGTCGGGTATCTCCTTACTCCCCTTTGGTATTCTCGTCTCTTCTGCAGTAGTGGTACGCCTTCCATTCCCCGCCACATCGGAGGTCGTCACAAAGGGGCAGAGGTGCAATGGTGCGCTGGCCTGCATTTCTTCGACGTCCATTAGAATGATTGGTAGAAGACATAAGGAAAGAAATTGTCAAGAATGAATTTAACCCATGAAGTGGGGGTGGATTATTTCAGCTCAGAGCTTGTACTACTTGCCGGTGGGTTCTGCAGCTCCACCTAAAGGAATCCACCTTCTCCTCGGCTTCTTAGTATGGCCCCTCTCCAAGGACCTGTCCGGTTTGGGTGACCCTAACTCTCGCTGGCATAGCTCCATGAATCATTGGACGCGCATGCTCTCCAACCCCGTCAATGTAGACCTACATATGGAGAGACGTTAAGCTTCAAAATTATCTACTGAATTATGAGGATATTGAGGCCATACATCTATTATTTAGATTGGCTTTACGTTAGAGGGAGTTATGGCAATTCCAGTAGCAGTTACACGCATTTTGTATTATTAAGCGTTCTATTTCCTTGAAGTTTGTCTCTTTTAAACCCACTTCTGTGTCGTCGTGCCACCCATTGATATCCATCATTTTTGAATTGACACTATGCACTGGAGACATTTATGTCAGTGCATGATATATGTAGTTGCTTGCACGATGACTTGTATTTGTTATTTGTTATCAGAGTTGTCCTTCTCCTGGAAGAGCTGCCTGCCAGAGTAATGACTATTACCTACCTGGTTTGTTAATCAATTTTCTCTGATATCCTACCCACCTTGCGTTATGGTAACAATATCAACAGAGGTCGTGTGAATTTCCATTTAGCTTATCAGGAACACATGCATATTTCATTGATAATCTATGAATCCTAACTGCCCCCTTGCTTTGTATCAGTTATATTTATATTTACATAACAACAGTCAACTTTAAACCATTAATGATGGACAATCCAGGGCTAATTTAGTCCATAGAAGCCGTTACAAGGGCACCTCACACTCTCTTCCTATTTAGTAGTTCAAGAATGTATTATATATTTAATAGTTGTTATTTGTCTAGATTGTGCTACATTTTTGATATTTCTTTGTATATCTGTAACCAGTCATGCTATGTCAAAACGTTGTGTATATGTCCTATTCATTTGCAAAACTAATGCCAGTTCTTTAATGTACTTTGTCTTTACTTTAAAATTATGTCTTAATAAAAAAGTAGTGTTTATAATTGTAAATTGAGCTATCGAAGCTTTATAAATTTTCTAAATAAATTTATAGATTATCTTACGACATGCTCAGTGGGGCAGTGGTGCTATTCTTGTCCTTGTCATACACAAATGCCCCGTCAGACCTGTCCGACCACCCATTTATGTAGCAGTATAAATAATTTGTTTAATATTATAGAGCCTAATTTTAAAATCTAAATAAGTGTTATAATGTGACCGTATGTTCTCCTCCATATCTCTGATCAGGTGCGAATGATGCAACTTTGGAGCTAAAAGTCAATGGTGACCTGGCTGTAGAGAAAAATGGTTCTTGTGGCAGCAGATTTCTGGGAAATGCAGAAAACGCCATCGAGTTGTGCTGTTCTAGCACAGCCAAACCTTGTTATCCCGCACTTACTATAGATGGGACTGTTGTTGCTCAAAACCAGGCACCGTGTGTTACATTTATCGGATATTATAAAATTGGCACAGTGAATGTGACAAAATCATTTTCACTCTGCTCTTTGAATAAAACCATCACATGCAGCACCTGTATGATAGAAGCAGGTAAGCTTGTTTGCTACTGTGTATTTCTAATAATTATCATTTAGAGCAGAAGATTATAGGGGTTATTGCACTAAAGATGTGAATTATATGTTCCTTCTTCTTCTTCTGCGTACGCAGTCAGACAGTAACCATTATTTTTTCGAAAAAAGCGGCGGTCATCCTGAGGCTGTCGCCACTGCCATAGAGCTTGTCTTGCAGTTCCACTGGTAATGGCCACATATGCTCTCTCTGATCCTCGTATGTCGGGCAGTTCTGCAGCAGATGTTCAGCGGTCATTTTACCAGTACCGCACGGGCATTCGTCGGTACACCCTATCTTCAATTTGTTGAATATGTGGTACCTCAGTCTGTTGTGGCCAGTGCGAAGTCTAAAGACAACGACCTGCTCTCTTCGGTTCAACTGGTAATAGGCATCGTTTTTGGTGTAACTAGTATGTTCGGTTTCCCATTTGGTCATGTATCTGGCTTTGATAAGCCGTTTTGACTCTTCGACTCTTCGACTTTGACTGGTATCTGTTTGTGGTAGTCTTGCACCTTCTTTTGCCAGTCTGTCTGCTTCCTCGTTGCCTTGGATGTTGCAGTGAGATGGGACCCACTGTACCACTACCCTTTTTGGTGCGGACTGCTGGCACAGTTTGCAGAGTGCTGCTCTTAAGTCATTAAGCTCAGTGTTTTTCTGGCTTTTAAGCGCTGTGACTACGGCGAGAGCATCTGTCAGCAGGACTATATGGCTCTCATTTTAACTGTGTGTCACCATTTCTTCCACTGCCGCCCTCAGTGCCTCTGCCTCCGCTCTGAAATTGCTTGTGTACTTACCAGTAGCGAATGACAGTGTTATTTTTCTGCCATTTGGTAGGTTCAGGAATGCTCCTGCCCCTCCGTTCTGTGATGTGTTTGTTACAGAGCCGTCGGTGTATGCATGGGTCCAGTCCATGCTTGGGTAGCTTTTCGTTATGACGCTTAGGGTAGTATCTCTCCTTTCTTTTTCAGTCTGACAGTTTTTGTTTGCAATACCTGGTATATTTTCTACCACCTCTGGAAATATATCCTGCCTCCAGGTAGGTTTTCGTACAGTAGTGATGGGTTTTGGTATTGTTAGTGCGTTCATGGGCTCTTCGTGCATCCTTGCTTTGGCTATTTCTGCAAAGTGTCTCCGGTTTAGTTTCCCATTACCGAAATTGTTTAATCTCTGGTGCATCAGTCTTCTGAGTTTCTCTAATTGAAACTGGACTATGCAGTCTCTTCTGTCGGTCATGGGTTGCAGTTTTGTAATCTTTTCAAGTTCTACAATTGGCGTTGCTTTCATGCCTCCTGTTATGACTCTCATAGCTTGGTTTTGGAGTGTGCTAACTTTATCGAAGTTCGCCATTGCTGATGTTGTCCATTCCGCAATGCCATACTCGAGAACTGGTCTCACTCTTCCAGTGTACAGTTTCTTTAGTATACTTTCGTCTGCTCCCCAGCTTGGGCCAGCAAGTTTTCTCATGATTGCCATTCTTTCTCTGGCTTTCATTCGGTTTCTCTCAATCTGACTTTTCCATGTCATGCGCCTATCAAATGTGACTCCCAGATAGGTTGGGTTGTCGTTTGGCTGCAGGAATTTGCCATTTAGACTTAATTTGGTACTTTGGGGTTTTAATAAAAGCGAGAATATTGTGCATGTGGTTTTCTGCTCGTTTATTTTGACCAGCCATGAGTTCGCCCACTCTTCCAGCGATGTTAGGGCCGTCTGCATCCGATTTCTTGCTATGGTGAGATTCTTTTCAGAGGTCGACATAGCCAGATCGTCTGCAAACATTGAGGTATGGACTCTTCTTGATATATTCTCTGTTATATTATATATATACACCAGGAAGAGTGTGGGTGACAGTACTCCCCCTTGGGGTTTTCTCTGCTCAAGTGTCACCTTTTTGCTCATCTGCCCCTGTACTTGAACTCTGGCCGTTCTGTTTTTGAGGTAGTGACTTATCCATTTGTACATTTTCCCACAAACTTCACTTTTTCGTAGCTTGACTCTAAGTCCCTCTTTCCAGACTTTGTCAAATGCCTTTTCCTGGTCCACCCAAACCACTACTGTGCGTTTCTGCTCCTTGTAGGCATCTTCTATTTCCTGGGCTATGAGGATGTCCTGATCCCCAGTGGACCTATGCTGTCTAAAGCCTGCTTGCTGTGGAATTAATCAGCGTTTTTCTTCCAGATGCCACATCAGTCTGGTGTTTATCATACGTTCCATCAGTTTGCCGACACAGCTCAGTAGGCTGATAGGCATGTATCCATTTGGATCTGTTTTGTGTTTTCCTTTCTTTGATACTGGTACAAGTACTGCGTCTTTCCATGCCTGGGGTACAATACCCCTTTTCTAGCTTTGGTTCAGGACTGATAGCAGTTTCTTCTTTGCTGATTTCCTTTTCTTTAATGTTCTCATGGCCTCTTCCATTTCGTTCATTGTTAATTGTGCCATCATATGCTCTTCTGGAGCCATATTGATGTTGTCCTGCCCCTCGTGCTCTTCCCTAATGCCGGTATGCCTATCTGCAGGGACCTCGATGTGGTTTGCTCTAGCCTAATGTTTAACAAAGGCGTTAGCTGCTTTCTTTCCAGTGAGCAAGTTTTCGCCGTGTTTGATGGTGATTTGTTTGTTTTATGGAATTTCGTCATTCATGGCTCTGACTAGCTTCCATAGTTTGTTCCCTTCTTTGTCTAGATTGAGGCTTTCCGTTTTGTTTTTCCAGCGTTCTCTTGCTGTTTGGTTTAGAGTGTATTTGTATTTCGCCGTGGGGGCTTTGAGGGCGATATTTGCCTCCAAAGATTATCCTTCTCTGGCATGTTCCTAGCATTTGTAACTGCATATTCCGCTTTATGCAAATCATCATTCGATAAGGGCTTATAATTTGTCCTTGCCCCTCTTGGGATGGTTTCAGTGACAGCTTGCATTATTGCTTTGCTTAGACTTTCTACCATGAGCTTAATTTTGTTGTTCCGCGTGTTGAAGATTTCACACAGCCCATCTGTCAGGCTTTCAAATCTGTCCCAGTCGGCTCGTTTGTAATTCCAAAGTGGGATCGGTTTTACTTCCTGTGGGCCTACTTCCATATCCACTTCTAGCATACTTGGCCTGGGGTCGCTACCGGCCAATTGGTTTAGCACCTGGTGGTCTATTTTATTGTGAATCTCCACTGTGGAGAAGGCCAAGTCTGGAGTAGAGGTGTTATGCCATGTTCTAGAATAGAAGCTAGGGCAATCCTCCGACCTTATTGATTAGATAGAGATGTGTGTCTATCTCCCAATCTTCCACTTCGTCACCTCTGCTGTCTGTGTCAGAGTATCCCCATCTCTCCGAGTGGCTGTTGAAGTCTCCAACTACTATGCAGTTAGAGTCCTTGACTTCCATACTCGAGAGCGATAGGTCTTTGTTTGGTGGTCCATACAGGTTGAACATGCGGATCTTCGTCTCTTGAGCCATTATGTCAACTCTTCAACATTTTCTGCTTGTCCGGTTTGATTGACAGATACCGCGCTACTCGGTATGCAGTTTCAGGTCAGTATCAGAACCTCTCCTTTGTGACCTTTTCTATCCAGACGGAAGGTCTGGTATCCTTTGATTGAGAATTTATGGTTGTTGAGGTGCGTTTCTTGGATACATGCCACGTCAATCTTACCTTCATGCAGGTGATGTCTTAGGGAACGCTTTTTGTTAATGACTCTCTTCGCACTCCACTATAGTATTTTGAGGGTCGTGTGTGTTTGGTCAATATAAATTTCCCCATAGCCATGTGCCTTGACTCCACGACACATGTGTGGGTGACAACCAGTAGTCAAGGGTGGGCCCCTTCCAGGCGTGAGGCACGGCACTCTCACTGCCTCACGGGACTCCGCAGGATGAGCGCCATACTTGTTTCTGATATGTTGTACTGTCATCATACTGCGATTTACGTTGCACTGCATGTTAAGCATGTGGCCCAGTGCATCCGATTTCAACAGGCGTTTCTGTAGGGATGCCCTCCTTAGCATTTGGCTGTCCCCAGCCTATCTGCAAGGCAGCAGTTGTTTGTGATCAGAGTTGTCTCTCTTATGGAAGTTGTCTTACCAGACTAACGAGTCTTCACTACTCGTGTCTATAGGGTGCGGTGATGATATATGAGATATGCTATATGATATGGACTATGTACTGGTTTGTACAGAAGAGAGGCAGTCCAGTCTGTCTGTATCCCAGGATCGTCACGTCCTGCCAGAAACGTATCATGTGCATGTGGGTGGGGTACCTCGTTGCTGCCTTTATTTTCTTGGCACATCTGCAGTGATGTTTCGCCTAGCATTTCCCGCCACCTGGGAGGTTGACACAGTAGGGCAGATGTGCAATGTCCGCTAGCTTGCATCTCTTCTGCGTCCATTTGTATGGCTGATAGCAGATAGACGTATATATCGAGGCATGAGTGCTTTTAATCAAGGGACAAGCCTGTTAATGTCACGGAGATGTTGTTCCCCTGGTGTGCAGATATATCTCGTGGTCAGGGGCTGAGTGTCGACAGTTCACAGTGAGGTGGCTGCTCTACTGTTTACGACATCCCGACCTAGAACTAAGTCTTTTTTTTGTTGTTTCGCACCTCATCGCCGAATGGGGTGAATATCGAACAGCTTTCCGCTCGCTTTGATCGGCGGACGGCAGAGACCTCTTTCTGTGGCTCGACCAGGTGGGGCTAGAGCACCATGTCGAGGCCTCCCATTGCAGTCGTACTGAGATTTTGGGCCTGATTCTGGCTTAGAGGCGTTCAGCCGTAATCCATCACATGGTAGCCTAGCGCCGTTGGCTCTAGTTCGTGAACCAAATGTCTGCGGCTCCTCTCGAGTTGAGCAGGATTACCGTAGCAGCGCTCTGTCATTAGTAGAGTAAAACTGACCTGTCTCTCGAGGGTCTATTACCAGCACCCGTTCACTATTAGACCGAACGTATCAATATAGGGCTTTTTAGTTTGTCAATGGCCAAGTTTCTGGAACCTGCGATTTCCGCAGGGAGTAAAAACCAGATTGCCATAGCAGGCGCTCCTTCATTAGGAGGTTTAGAGACTGACCTGTCTTCCGTGGGTCTAATACCAGCACATGTTCACTATTAGACCCAACGAAAGTGCTCTCGATTTGACAACCGATCTACAGTATTGGCGTGTTGAGTCAATTTAAGCAGCAGGCTCCACTCGTGGTAGTGCCCTTCCGTCAAGTCCTTTATCGAGCATTGAATGCAGGCCAACCGAGCCACAGAGAGCTTAGCCCCAGATTTCCGAGGGTCTAAATCCAGCACCCGTTCCATATTAGACCCAACGATGGTGGTCTCGGCCTGTCAGTCATTTCAGTGTTGGCCGTGTTGAGTCAAATTAAGCCGCAGGCTCCACTCCTGATGGTGCCCTTCCGTCAATTCCTTTAAGTTTCAGCTTTGCAACCATAATTCCCCTGGAACCCAAACGGAACCCATCTTGGCACAAGGAGCATCGTTTCATATCAAATACCAACGACCAACCTATGAACATAGTAGGTTCGGAATTCATTTATTATGACGACACAGCAGTTGCTGCCCAATGGTTCGTTATTTAGAGATTGAACACAAACTTACAAACACCATTAATGCCGTTACCGTTGATCACCACAAAAGTCACCTCAAACAAAGCCCCAGCAAATGCTCAACTACGCTTTTCCACTTTAGAAACAGAAAGACAACTGCAGATTAAATGGCAAAGACTGGAGCTGGAACACAGTACGGCACCACAATACCTGAGTGTAAGGTTGGATCGCATACTGTGCTACTGCAAACACTGCTAAGAAATAAAGTGAACGATAAATGCGAGAAGAATATAATCCTAACATTTACTGACACAGCATGGGGAGCACATCAAGGTGTCCTCCGAACATCCTCACTCGCATATGCTCCTAATAATCGGTTTATCTCCACCTGGGACAAAGCAGTACAGGCAAAATCATAAGTGAGAATAGGAAGGAGGCGAATCTACTAAATCAGTACTTTGGCACAATCTACACAAAAGAGGACTGCTCCAAGATCACAGAACCTATAGATATTGTTTAACAAGACATGGATACCAAGAGATTAACATCACTCTAAATTTCAGAGGAAATAATTTTCAACAAATTGGACGCGTTGAAAGTGAATAAATGTCCAGATATAGATGGTATACTTCGAAAATTGCTGCTTGAAATTAGAGACCAATTAGCAAAAACTATTGGCCAAATTATGTTCTCAAGCAGGTGCAAACAGGATTGTTCTACTTGATTGGTTAGATGCAGGAGAAATCCCCTTATTCAAAAATAGAACAAACCAGATCTAGTATATTAATAAACACGATTTTGACATCGAAATGGGATCCATGATTGCAAAACTTACTGATGACTGCAAATTATGCAGTAGTGTCTTATCTAAAGCAGAAGTGGATATATTTAAGTCGGATTTAGATCAAATTCGAGAATGGTCAGTAAGCTGACAAATGGAGTTTAATGTAGAAAAATGTACAGTCATTTACATGGGTAGATCCAATATAGTACAGACTTACAAAACGGGAGAGAATAATATTAGAAAGAAACATCATGAAAGGTACCTAAGGGTTATAAAATATCATACGTGTTATAGGTGAGTGAGCACGTTCAGTTAGCAGTAAAAAGGGCAAATGCATTACCTAACGATATGCTACAAAGAAATATTAAACATAGTAGCAAGGACGTGATATTCACTAAGACTATCGCTCCTCATCTTCCAAATACTTTTCATTTATAAATTTTCGTAAGAGTGTCCAGAATTATGCTTTACTCAATAGCAAACCCTATGAAATCCAGCGGTATAGCAGACACAAAGGATTCAAATCGATTTTACGATGCCCTGGGGACGGTCTATGATCCCATGTCATTTCATATATTGCCTGTTCTTTATGTTAAAGGCTTGGCACTCTTGACCGACAAAATCGACATTCTGGAGCGACGGGCAGAGCAATTCAGTGCTATCCTAATCTGTCCATCCACTTTCAGTGAATTATCGACAACCCGTCCAGTGCCTTTGAAGTTGAGATAGCAATCCACTTAATGTCCCGTGGCAGCCCCCGAGCCAAATACTATTCGTGCTGATTTCTACAAAGCAGAATGCCCTGTGCTCCTACACACGCTAACATACCTCTTTCGCTCAATTTGGGATACATATCATATGCAGCAGAAACTACCAGATACCACCATTGTCTACACGTCTCTTTGTTATTGCCCATCGCAAAGCGAAGATAGCCACAGCATCAGACGGTTTTGTCTTAATAATGTGATGTGCGCTGTATTTAGATATCGAGGAAGAATATGCGCTGGTCATCAATCTCACTATTATCCCGAGTTACATTGAATCAGTGGTAAGACTATTGGTCGAGACGACTGCACTTAACTCGGGATTCTGGCACTGTGGCCTTACCCCCCTATGAGACCAGGGTCCGCTTGGAACTTGTGAGATTCCATCGTCCAACGTTTCCGTTCATCACTGTGAGATGCGATTGTCTTAACCCGTTGACAATTTCGGCTCTATGTACAGGCAAAAGGGTATTCGTCAATCGTTTTATAACCACATGGGAATCTCCCTCATGTCTATCACTAGCAAATGTCTAGCTCGAGTCTTGCTCAACAGCTTAAGAAATCATGTCAAGGAGAAGCTGATACCGGAGAGTTAATGGGGTTTCCCAGCTCGCTGTGGGATCAGTTGAAATGGTTTTTGCAGATCGTCAAAATCAAGACAAATACCAAGAACAGCATCGTGATCTATACACGAGATTTGTTGCCCTAAAAAGGCATTTGACATCGTCAACATTGGCGGGTTCTGGAAAATCATGGCTGGAATTCGGTTGTCCCGAAAAATCATCACAATTTGTCCGACAGTTTCATGATGTCATGTCAGCTTCTGTACTGAATGATGAAGAACTCACTGCCAATTCCTAGCCATAAATTGAGTTAAACAGAGCTGTATGTTGGCCCCAATGATGGTAAACTATCGGCAACATTCTTTGTTATCAAAGAAGTCAAATAGGACGCTATGCTGACCTCAACGCCTTTTAGCATGGTATTTGAAGCCATGCTTTCTGATGCATCACGTTGCTGTGGCACTGGCAAACAGATCAGATACCGGGTAAATGGACCACTCTGGGGCACCTAAAGTATATCACGAGTGTGACAGAAGCAAATGTCTAAGATTACAAATTAACACGTGCTGAGAACCATACATGAGATTTCAATTTCGTTCACTAATTTTGATGCGAAACATAGATAGCCTAAAGTTAACATGTCAGGAACGTAAAACTGATCATGTGAACTGCCTCAAAGGGGCTTTCTGACATCATTGCACATATCCTATAAACTGGGCATGTTCTTCGATGGACCCGACACGTTATTCGTATGAAGATCAGCGTCTCTCTAAACAACTGTTGTACGGTGAGCTCTGGACAGCGCGTGGCGGGTGGATAAAAGAAACGAAAAAAAAATATTATAAAAGTGTATTTCAATAGTTTCTTAATTTCTGTTGCGGACTGCCTGTAACCTGCGTAATTCGAATCGCTCAGGCCAGACCATTGCTACCACACACGCTGTTGTGTACCGCTGAGCAGAGAACCATTAAATATGCGCAGCGAAAACTAGCTGTACGAAAGGACCAAATGCAAGACATAACAACTATACATCCTGTTCAAGTGTGCCATACGTGCAGTATAATTTGTTACTGTCAAATCGGACCGTACAACCAAATGTGGTCACATCTAAATAAATTATGTTTTGATCACGTTTTTTTCGAAGTCTATCTTTTGTGCTCTATTCACTTTCTTGGCTATGTGTTGCTTGTACAAATAGTTTAACTATATTTCTTTTTGATTTGTCTGCCTCTCTATATATTATGTGTCCATGTTTTATTTTTAACTTTTCTACATTTAACTGCAGATTTAGTTTTCCTTTTTTTACGCTTAGGGTTTAGTTTCCTACATTGACCACTCTTTTCAATTCTCTACAACTATTTTTAAACTCTTTCTTTCATCTACATTATTTTTCAAGATTATGTGGGTCGCTGCTTATTTTATCCTCTTAACAAATCTCTTAAGGTAGTCGTATACCTATATTTTCTTCCTTCCTTGCTGATGATCTGATGGATGATCTAATAGTCACTTGAGCCAACCAGTTCCCCAAAGGTAACGTTTTCAATTATATTTTCCTATGTAGTAAATACTAGGTCTAGTGTATTTTTGCCTCTGGCAGCTTCTTCTACGTGTAGAAAAGTATCTGCACTCAGGAAACGGGTTTGACTGGACCATTAAATTGGTCATTTCCCATTGTGTTTAAATTATTTCCCTGTACTTGGCTTTTTAATGGTGTTAATCACCTCCTATTCATCCTTTTTCTTACTCGATGGACATCTGCAGCATACTCTAACCACTGTTTTTTCATACCACCACCCCTTATGTGTAATTTCTCCCAGTACACTTTCATTGATGTTGCCAGATGATATATATGATGGTTGAATTCACTAAATGAGTACAAAATAATAGAACGCCACCTTCCGTAGCCTTGTGTTGAACTGCTCTATCTTTCCTTGTACCTATATCACAATTTGATCATTTTGTGTTTGGCTGCAATTCGCGTATCTGCTTTTCTCTCACTTCCCACGTTCCCCAGACCACGTCATTTCAGCTTGCTTGTTTCTCATACTTGCTATTTGATTTCTGACGGGTATTCACATCCATAACACCGATGGATATATCGTATGTGCTCTTCACCTGAGCTTTTAAATAAAAAACTGTCTTGATGTGTTCATAGCTCTATTTATGTAGTCATGCTTTTCTCCGTCATTTCCTAGCTCATTCGAAGGGCGTTCAAGTCAAATCGTGAATTTTATTTTGAGATTATCAACATTGTTTTTTAAGTAATAGAAAGGTAATTTATTTTTCAATATAATATTCTGCATATGGTATGCCCTTATTCCAGCGTTTACATATTGCTTAAAAAGCTTCAGCGTAATAAGATATGCCAGTATGTCTGTACCAAAACAATACAGCCTGTTTCACATATTCATACTTACTTTTTTACTTTCTTCGCTCCTCTTCTACCGTGAGGTGTAGAGGTTTGCCAAAGAGAACGCCACACTGCTCTATCAGCCGTCTTTTTCCTGGCCTCTTTCCAATCCAGCCCTCTATCACTTAGGGACTGTCGTATGTTGTCTTCCCAACGTTCTTTGGGACGTCCTCGGGGTCTGCGTCCTTGACTTTTGATCTCCCATGACCGCTTTGGTATCCGATCTTCTTCCATTCTACAGACATGGCCAAACCACTGTAGTTGGGACTGCTCCACTCGTGTCTGCAGCGGTTGAACTTTAAGACTGCTACGTATTGTTTGGTTACGGATCTTGTCCCTTTTCGTCACCTGAACCGCCTTTCTTATGTACCTCATTTCTGAAGTATGTAATTGCCTTTCTTGGGCTGTAGTCATTGCCCATGACTCACATCCATATGTCAGGACAGGCACATAAGTCGAGCAGTATACATCCATCTGTGTTTTCCTGCTTATTTCTCTTCTGCTGAGGAAACATCTGTTTATTGCATAGAACAAACTACCTACTGCTTCCCTTCGTGCATTTAACTCCTCTTTGATTCCTCCCCTGCTGTCTATTACCACTCCTAGATATTTAAAGTTGCTGACCTGCTCCAGTAGTCGTATTCTCAGGGTTATCTGATGTCTCTTTTCATCCCTGGCGATCACCATGATTTTTGTTTTCGAGTTGCTGATGTGCATTCCTCTCTTCTTCAACTCTTCTTCCCAGACCTGCAAGTTGATCTGGAGATGTGCTTCGGCCAGGAATTCCTTTAGGGGTCAAAACAGATGAAAATCGCATGGCGCCAAGTCTGGGCTCTAAGGTGAATGTGGAATTACCTCCTAGTCAAGTTCATGCAGGCTGCACATCACTCACAATGCATGTGCACTGCCTATTGTTGATAGTGGCTCCCTGGGACAGAACATCAGCATCCAGGATAACGTGTTACACAAACTACATATTCACCAGAATGACTGTGGTGATTTGAGAACCACCACGACCAGGATTATCACTCACGGATGGACGGCTTTCAGTAAAAAGTTTGAACCAATCAAATTAAAATAGTTTACTGGAGCTAAGTGCCACATCACCAAAATGTGATTGCAATTTTCTGTAAATTTCGGCTCCTTTCCCGCCTTTTTGCATTAGAAACTTCACCATATCACGCGTTCCATGGAAGCACTAACAGTGTCGTCCCCCATTTGTATTAATCTAAGACGTGATTGACCCATGGCAAGTGGGTCACCTAGCAGTAATAGAACACAAGTGTCCCTAACTGATTATATTAGTTCCAGCACGCTATATCCAAACCAGTTTGAACTACAACAAAAATTAACAATTTGATTTAAACGAACTTCGTATATCTGTAATGTAATGTGGCTGGCACACAAAGACGAGGTCTCTTGGTGTAGAGGCAGTCACAGATGACATATGTTTACTGGACGTACTATTGTATTCATCTCCCAGAGTATAATAATCTGGTCGGCCGGGAACTGGAAACACTTATCTATGAGACACTGGGAAGAAAAGAAGAAAACGCGATATTCTGACAAAGGCGTCTTTTTCTTCATAGAAATGCCATGTTCATTGGAGTAGCCATGCAAGAGTTGCAATCATTAAGTTGGTTGGTCACGTTCATCAATAGCTCTGGAACTGCACAATGCTTCGATCGTCTTTATTGGTTGAACTTGCAGTGCGCATTATTTGCACATCATTTAGTGCAAACTGCTCGTGCCCATACATCTCAACCAAAGTAAAGGCTCTAAGCTTGCTTTATCATTGATGTAGTCGGTCGTCTTTGTGATAGCAAAGTAATGTGTCTGCAAGTAGAGGAGAAACATCATCACTGTTAAAAAATTCGTGAGGCATCTAGAACCACATGTTTGGGCTTACAGAATCAACAAATGATGACATGAAATAGATATTGGTTGATACACATTGTCATCCAGTTGGTGCTCAAGGTTATTCTTCTCGTGAGGAATCATGGATTTGGCCTATTCTTTTTTCTTATAGTTGTAGTCCATGCGTTCCAACTAATATCCCACAAGTAACAAACATGAGCTGACATTTCTACCTAAATAGGTGTTTATCAGAGACAGTACACACACACTCAGCACACATAAGAACGGTGAACTTAATTTAGCAAATGACATTATTACCGATACAAAAATCGTAAACAAAATCGAATTATGTTTATGCTCGTCTCCTTTGTTAGTCAAGTAATCCTTGCACTTAAATAGTCTACCTGCACTGAAAGATGTTGAGACATTCGTGCCTTCCTATTAGATTTGTCATCAACGTTTACATTTGTGTTATCCAGTTTGGTGTATTGTATACTAAATAACTATTGTGTAGATTACCTAGTTGGGAAAACTAAATTCGTTTTGTGAGTCTGTTAGTTTATTTGGTTGCCATGAGATAATCCAAAGTACGAGTCTAAAACTAGGCCTCCAATTATTTTCCTTTGCTCTTCTTCTCATAATCTCCCTGCAGATCTTGATAGCAGTAAACGTAATACTTTCAATTAATATTGCATTTATCAGTTTGCAAACCTGAGACTGCAATTTATTTTTTACCATATACGGGTATGTGCTAACACATTATATTTTTATTGCTGGGGTTTTTGTATGTCTATTTTATTAGTACCTCCTGGAAGCACATCGTTAATAGTATCCATTCTTTTTGGAATCTTGGCTATCATCGCTATCATCACAGCAACTATAATCTGCATACAGTACTTCAAAAAACATAACAGTAAGCTCAATTAGTTCCTTTGTTTATGCATTATGTTGAACTTATTAATTTTGATCTAAACTTGTATCCTGTTTTTGTTTGAATTAATTTATTATTGACAGTTGAACTACCTTGTGTTCCTGGTATGATTTAGAATATCATCACATCTCACGTTACAGTGTCTTTGTGGAGGCCGGATAAGAGATACAGCCACCCCACTAAATAGACCTAATGTAGCAGCTTGATCTAGAAGAACTAAAGGATATCGTACATAGACTATACACCGGTAATCAACTCCACTGTGATTACCTTAGAAGAGGTTATGCATTTCCCTCAGTTATTGTCACAGTCTCCTATACCCAACGTGACCTACTTACCACGAGCAAGGAATGTTGTTGTGTAAGCAGTAGTTAATGTTTGGTGGCTATATAGCAGGCTGGGTAGCTTCCGATGATCCATCTCCTGTCTCACCATTAAATTGATGGTTCTACTAAGGTCAACATCATTATCCCACATACAATATATGTCTATCACTCTCTGTAGGGAGTCCTCACTATTAGTCACTTGAATCTATTTGATGTGCATCGTCATCATCTTGATCCTTGCACACAGTCGAAACAGGTTAACGATCCGCCCATCTGACCCGGTGTGCAGATAAACACCGTTGATGCACGTGCCAGAAGCGTACAATAGGAGCATGGAGAAGAAGATCCAAAGAGGGTTTGCGATTGCAGACATCCCTGATTCCCTCCACTCGTGAAAGGAAAGGAGTTTGAAAATGATCCATCGCAAAGAAATGATTTATTCATATCAGTGTGACAAGAAATTGTAATGTTATGCAGTATGCTTGATTTTTTTTCTTTTTTTTGGGGGGGGGGGGGGGGGAGGGGGTGTGAGGTGGGGGGTGGGGGGGGGGTTTGGATGTGGGGTGGGGGTGGATCTTCTCACGGAGTGGAGATAACTGTTTCTGCTAACTAAGTCCTTGTTGAGATCTAGAAACATCATATAGAGCGGATGATCCTTTTATCTGCACTTGTCTTGGATATGGCGAAGAGAGAAAATCTATGTCCGTTGTCGATCAATCTACTCTAAAGCCCCACTAGGAGTACGGGTACACCCTATCCGTGAGCAGTCTCAACCTACTGAGTAGCATGCGGGTTTAAAACCTAGTCACGACGCTTAGGATCAAGATCCCTCTATAAGGATTGCATTTATTGTGGAAACCTTTGTTTCTGTAAATCGTCACAATGATGCGTCACGCATATCTTAGGGACTACACATTTATCCCAGCAGAGTCATATGACGTCATAGATGGGGTAGTGTTGATTTTCATCATGTAATGGCTTCGGGTGAGATACCATCTCCTCCTGGTGCTTTGGCGTTTGAGAGGCAGCCTTACCAAGCTCATCTAGAGTAGGGGGTCGGGCAAGGTCTTCCATAATGAGCAAGCCATGTAGCCCCCGACTGTCATTTACCTCCGTTTCCAATGAAAATAGTTGAAAGTGGTGCTTCATCGATCTGCTGGTCACGGTCCATGATTCCACCTGTTAGTGATTTGAGGAGAGCAGTACATTTCGCTGTAGGGCCCAGGGTCATCTTCATTCTTCTATGCATGCCATGCAATGCTCTATGCCAGCGTTTGTCCCAACGCAGCGGAGTAGTAACTGTTCAAGCCTAGCTTGCTAAGCAGGAAACCTTCTTCCGGCTGCATCCAACTCAAACCAGAACTGAGACCTGTACAGGTCGACAACTAGGAACATTCCCTATATATTCCCCGTGTCTACATTCAGGTGAATGCCATCACCAGTTTCTGCTAGAACTCGTTCGAACATTGTCTATCAGTTCTTTGAATAGTGAATCGGGCCCTCCCGAGGGCAGTAAGTGCCCACTTAACAACACAATATAAGATAAAGAGGTATGTCCGATGATTGTTGCGAATTCCTGCCCAGATCATGGTCCTTTCAGTGCCATGAATAGAGCGCTCTTGAATGCAGTTGTTGTCGAAGCGCTTTCTATGTCGACGATACATTCTCTGACAACCATCGGCCCGTCAAAGGTTGGTCAGTACACAATGTTCTGTCCAACAGATCGCCACCAAAGCGCAGATATTGTCCAACCCAGCCTAGTCTCGTAGTATGATGGTGTAGCTGAAGAGTTGATCAAATAGCAGGTTATCCTGCACGCATGACTTGCTTGCACAAACGGTTCTTGACAGTAGCTGGGTTTATTCTTCTCAATCATGGGATGTGCCAGAAGTGACAGTTGCTGACTGAAATGTGACAGATGTACGAGAGTGATGAAATAGTCCAGCCGCCTGGTCGCTTATCGAAGACGTCCTCTGCGGGGCAGGTCAGACACAGTTCCAATCATCTGGTAGCGATTTAACGCACGTCTAACAGTCTGCCTTGACACATCAAATTCTCTTGCTGTTAAAGACACATATATTTCTCTTTTCAAATGCCAACAGCTCGAAACATCCCGTTTAACGCGTGCGTGGCATCCTTTCAGTAATCTCCATATGAACGAAATAAGGAGCAAAATAATCACAGATCGCCAGTGAACACTTCACAGGTCAATTTTGTGATCAGCCCGTGAACTGTGAGAAACTGTCCGGATAATCGATAATTTCATGAAATAAGATTTTGGAGATCAGTGAAAGGTCACTTCACACTCAGGTTGTACTAAGACACTTATATGGCTTCTGGTAATTGTCAATAATATATCGGTATAAAATTGCATTATAATTTTCAAACATAAAAAACAAACAAACACTGGTAAGTTAACTTCTGATTTAAGTATACATAGGTCTTGTTGATTGTACAACTCAGACAACCTCTGACCATTGTCATTTAATCTGTCAATACCATGATGTTCGAGGCAAGTGGGCCACGATACATGGTCCTCACCTACTCTACCATTAAAGTCGTCGAGAATGAAGAATGTTTTTTTCTCTGAGGATGTTCTTGATCATTTCATCCAGTTATCCATATAATTGACCATCTACTGCTTCCTGAGATTTCAGAGTTGGGAATAGACGCTATGGATATTAACATGACCTGTAGCAGTGACGAATATCCAATTAGCATCTCAGATCAGTGTTGAATATGTGTTTTAAGGTTACAATACATTTTGACAATTCAATTAAACTTGTACATGAGGAATATGTCTGGCCCAAACAAGTGTGACATCTTTAGATAGTCTGCTCTGTTCTTTGCATATTCAGAAGAAGTTAAAATGAAATGAATGCAGGAATGCACAATATAGACTAATCAGATAAACTTGACCTGAAATAGATACATGGCAGCTACTGGTATTACCAAAACACAAAGAGCCATGCAGCTTCCCTGCTAAAAGTAATCATAAAGATCATCTTCATTGTTCAGGTAATAAACTCGAAAAAGAATTTCATAATTAAATACACAGTGCAGAATATACATGTTTCACCATTTCATGTAGGCCGATTAGATGTAGGAATGTTACATATTGTTCATATTCTTCTTTGTTCATCCTCAGATCGATATCGCGGTTTCTCTTACTAAGGACACTGTTGTTTGTAAGGATGTTGTATATCATTATGTATTTTGTGTCATATAAGTCTTGCGATGCCAGTATTGTTCTCTCTTTTCTTGCATGAGCATCAGATTTGTAGAATGTGTTTCACGGTCATGGTATCCTTTCCCCATAGACACTTGTCATATGTTACAATCCTCATGTTCTTGTTAAGATGACCATTGAGTCTGTTATGCTCAGTTCTCAGTCTAAAGATGATCACTTGCTTTTCTCTAGTTAAATTTAAGTTTATATCTCCTTTTCAGAAGTCGTGATGTTCATCAGCCCATTTTCCCCTGAAGTCGGCTTGGAAATGATGGTCTTGGCCTCATTATATGTGATGCTTATGTATGTTTATGGGGATGCTCCTCCCCACTTTGCTAGTTTGTCTGCAGCTTCATTGCTTTCACTTCCTTTAATATTGCAGTGGGATGAGATCCTTCTTTTCCTTCTTCTTCGTCGAAGAAGAAGGGATGGGATCTATTGTATAACAACCGTAGGTGTTCTGCTGAGAGCTGTGTCAGGGAGAATATATATTGCTCGAGATCTTAATATGTGTGATGTTTTTGTGCGACATCAGTCAGGGATATTGTTTTCTTGGTGGATATCTTTATCTTGGATTACAAGCTCAGCTATTGCCTTCAATGACTCTGCTTCTGCATGGCAGTTATTGATGTTCCCATTGTTAATACTCAAGTTTTTTCTTCTCCGTTTCTTAGTCCGTATTTTATATGTATCCGCCTTCATTGAATGTGGCTTTGTTAGATGAGCTATATGTAGATGCATGTATCCATGTTACTGGTGGGTATACTCTCTTAAGACCTGCTTTCGTAAGTAATGTCCTTTCTCAATCTGTCTGTTTCCTTCTTGCTTTTTCCATCTATGGTTTACCATCTCAGTGGATGGTGTAATTTGGAATATTTGTTAAAGATCTCTAACCACTGCCTGGCTTGTGGTTTGGTCAGCTCTTGCTTGTTCTTTAGTTCAATAAAAATATGAAGTGTTTTTTTTTTAAATCTCACTTTTGCAATTCGAATTACCCTGTCATGTATTCGGTGATCTGGCATTCGTTTGAACCTCTCCCCCTTCCGGAATGTTTTGTAATCTATGTGCGTTTCCATATTTGTATTCTTTGTGATGTTTTTCATTGCATTTATTTGTGTTGTTCTCATAGCTCTCGTAATGATATGTTAGATAGTTAATGTTATTATATCCATATTCAATTACCATTGAAATCGAGTGTCCTCGGGAAACGACTTTTGTCGGCTAATTCTTTCAATACCAAAGCACCATGAAAAATAATTCAGTCCTCGTGTTGATTTCAATCAACATCGAGAAAGAAACAATTTTGTCAAAGATATAATCAGCGCAAATGCGATGTTCGTATGGTCCAAGAGAATCATCGCACAATCGCTGACCGAAGACCAGAGAAACGAGGAATGAAACTCATTGTGGAGAGGCATCATGAGAAATATGGAAGTGCCATCTTTGTCACACCAGATCTAGTGATAGATTCAACGTGCGAATCCTCCAAAGCAAATATAGAGATCCGCACAATTCAAACCAAATTCAGAACAAGATGTAACAAAATAGTTGTGGTGGATTTTAACTGTCACAGCACGACATGGGGATATAATAATACAGATACAAATGGGGGATTTTAACTGTTACAGCACAACATGGGGATACAAGGAGAGCCATGAACGACGAAACCCCGTCAAATAAACAAATTACTATCAAGCTGGGCGAGAACTTGATCACAGGTAAGAAAGCCGCAAACGCCTTTGTCGATCACTATGCCAGAGCAAACCACATCGAGGTCCCTGCAGAAAAGCATACAGACATTAGCGAAGAGCTAAAGGGACACGAAAACATAAATACGGCTCCCGAAGAGCACATGATGGCCAAACTAACAATGCGCGAAATGGAAGAGGCTATGAGAACGCTAAAGAAAAGGAAATCCCCCGGAAAAGACGGGATAACAAACGAAATGCTGATGGTGCTGGGCCAAACAGCGAAGTGGAAACTACTATCAGTCCTGAACCAAAGCTGGAAAAGGGGTATTGTACCCCAGGCGTGGAAAGACGCAATACTGGTACCAGTACCAAAAACAGGAAAGGATAAAACAGATCCAAATGGATACAGGCCCATCAGCCTACTGAGCTGTGTCGGCAAGCTGATGGAACGGATGATAAACACCAGACTGATGTGGCATCTGGAAGAAAAACGAATACTAATTCCACAGCAAGCCGGCTTTAGACAGCACAGATCCACTGAGGACCAGGTCATCCTCATAGCCCAGGAGATAGAAGATGCCTACCAGGCACAGAAACACACAGTAGCTGTTTGGGTGGATCTGGAAAAGGCATTTGACAAAGTCTGGAAGGACGGACTTAGAGTCAAGCTAAGAAGAAGTGATGTCTGTGGGAAGATGTACAAGTGGATCAACCACTACCTCAAACAAAGAACGGCCAGAGTCCAAGTACAAGGGCAGATGAGCAAAAAGGTGACACTCGAGCAGGGAGTACCCCAAGGGGGAGTATTGTCACCCACACTCTTCCTGGTATATATAAACGATATTACAGAGAATATACCGAGAAGAGTCCATAGCTCAATGTTTGCAGACGATCTGGCTATGTGGACCTCTGAAAAGAATCTCACCATAGCAAGAAATCGGATGCAGACGGCCCTAACATCGCTGGAAGAGTGGGCGAACTCATGGCTGGTCAAAATAAACGAGGAGAAAACCACGTGCACAATATTCTCGCTTTCATTAAAACCCCAAAGTACCAAATTAAGTCTAAATGGCAAAATCCTGCAGCCAAACGACAACCCAACCTATCTGGGAGTCACATTTGATCGGCGCATGACATGGAAAAGTCAGATTGAGAGAAACCGAATGAAAGCCAGAAAAATAATGGCAATCATGAGGAAACTTGCTGGCACAAGCTGGGGAGCAGACGAAGGCATACTAAAGAAACTGTACACTGGAATAGTGAGACCAGTTCTCGAGTATGGCATTGCGGCATGGACAACAGCAGCGAAGGCGAACTTCGATAAAGTTAACAAACTTCAAAACCAAGCCATGAGAATTATAACAGGTGGCATGAAGTCAACGCCAATTGTAGAACTTGAAAAGATTACAAAACTGCAATCCATGACCGATAGAAGAGACTGCAGAGCCCAGCTGCAGTCAGAGAAACTCCGAAGACTGACGGACCACCCAATGTACCAGAGACTAAACAATTTGGGAAATGGGAAACTAAAGCGGAGAAACTTTGCAGAAATAGCCAAAGCAAAGATGCACGAAGATCCCATAAACGCACTAACAACACCAAAACCCATCACTACTGTACGAAAACCTACCTGGAGGCAGGATATATTTCCAGAGGTGGTAGAAAATATACCAGGTATTGCAAACAAAAACTGCCAGACTGAAAAAGAAAGGAGAGACACTACCCTAAGCTTCATAACGAAAAGCTACCCAAGCATGGACTGGACCCATGCATACACCGACGGTTCTGTAACAAACACTACACAGAACGGAGGGGCAGGAGCATTCCTGAACCTACCAAATGGCAGAAAAATAACACTGTCATTCGCTACTGGTAAGTACACAAGCAATTTCAGAGCGGAGGCAGAGGCACTGAGGGCGGCAGTGGAAGAAATGGTGACACACAGTTAAAATGAGAGCCATATAGTCCTGCTGACAGATGCTCTCGCCGTAGTCACAGCGCTAAAAAGCCAGAAAAACACTGAGCTTAATGACTTAAGAGCAGCACTCTGCAAACTGTGCCAGCAGTCCGCACCAAAAAGGGTAGTGGTACAGTGGGTCCCGTCACACTGCAACATCCAAGGCAACGAGGAGGCAGATAGACTGGCAAAAGAAGGTGCAAGACTACCACAAACAGATACCAGTATGACGTACGAAGAGTCAAAACGGCTTATCAAAGCCAGATACATGACCAAATGGGAAACCGAACATACTGGTTACACCAAAAACGATGCCTATTACCAGTTGAACCGAAGAGAGCAGGTAGTTGTCTTCAGACTTCGCACTGGCCACAACAGACTGAGGTACCACCTATTCAACAAATTGAAGATAGGGTGTACCGACGAATGCCCGTGCGGTACTGGTAAAATGACCACTGAACATCTGCTGCAGAACTGCCCGACATACGAGGATCAGAGAGAGCAGATGTGGCCATTACCAGTGGAACTGCAAGACAAGCTCTATGGCAGTGGCGAGAGCCTCAGGATGACCGCCGCTTTTCTCGAAAAAATAATGGTTACTGTCTGACTGTGTACGCAGAAGAAGAAGAAGAAGAAGGATACAAGGAACCACTGGTGGACTGGGCAGAGCAGGCCAGACTAAAACTCGTGCATGACCCAAGGCTACCAGCATCCTTTATCAGCGGCAGATGGCGAAAAATGCATAACCTTGACATTGATTTGTTAGTGATACAATAACACCAAGTGGCGAAAGGTATACATAACCCTATACCACGAACACAGCACATGCTCATCGCATGCAAACATCACATTTGTAGTCAAACCGGAGAATATACCTTTCAAAAACCGGAGAATATACCTTTCAAAAGACGGTGCAACGTTAAACGAGCAAAATAGGACCCATTCATGTACGAATTAGACCAAGAGATGGTCAAACTGGAGCCAAATCCTGAAAAGTATGATGGTTTTATAGAGCTAATACAATTGATCTCCAGACGCCATATACCAAGAGGCTGTAAAACCGAGTACGTCCCTGGCCTTAATGAAGTCTCGAAGGTACTATATGATAAATTTAAGCTACTATTTGAAAGTAACCTATTTGATAAGGAAATCATCGAGGCTAGAGAAAACCTCCATCATGCCATCTCAGACTTCAAAACAGAAAAGTGGTGTCGCCTTGTAGAAGACTTGCACTTCAAAAAAGAAGCCAACGCGCTTGGAAACTCATAAAAAACCGCAGTAACGAACCATCAAGCGCTTATATGGGGACAATGCAAGTTACCCCGAAGCAAATAGCCCTCCAACTACTGATGAAAGGTAAAATCAACCACAAAACTGTGCACACAAAGATACAACGTCAATTTGAGAATGAGAACAAAGCAATGAACATATCCTTATCCATAGAGGAACTAAATCAGGCAATAATAATAATAATAATAATAATAATAATAGCTGTCTATCGTTGTCGATGAGGACCGCCGACATCATCCTTGTCACAGATTTCCCTGTTGGGTGTGGGTGCGCATATGGCTGAATAGGCCAATGCGAGCACGAACATATCTGCTACATATCGGGCACACGAGGTTTGTAGAAGGGGATGGTGTTCCCGCTGCTCGACATTTCCGCGTCTCACGTCTGTTCTGGGCTTTCACAACACGGTCATCTTCACCGGCAGCTACACCCGATTTGACTGCGCTTCTCCAGTCAGATCTGTTTTGTGCAAGACATTCCTATGTGTCGATGTATATCTGGCAACTTTTTAGTGAGTCCTTCAGACCGTCTTTAAAACGTTTCTTTGGGCGCCCTCTCTCGCGCCATCCCTCTCTCAGCTCGCCGTAGAGAAGCTTCTTTGGGAGCCGCTCGTCTGACATACGGACGAGGTGTCCGGCCCATCCTAGTCGTGCTTTTTCTAGCAGTGCATGGATGCTGGGCATGTTAGCCCTCGAGAGAACCTCGATATCAGTGACACGATCTTGCCATCGGATGTGGAATATTCGCCTCAGGCAACCTGTGTGGAAGTGGTTTAACCTCCTTGCATGTCCATAGTATACAGTCCAGCTTTCGCAAGCGTATAGTGGGGTTGGAATGATGGTTGCACGGTAGACTTTGAGTTTGGTCTTGACGCTGATGCCACGACGTGCCCAGACCATCGAGCGCATTCTACCAAAGGATGTGCTGGCCTTTGCTATTCTGCTTGCCACCTCATCATCTAGGCTGACAGATCTCGACAGCGTGCTGCCCAGATATGTGAATTTGTCTACGGCATTCAACGTCTGCCCGCTGACTGTAGTCTCTGGTTTTGTGTACGGCATGCCTGGTGCTGGTTGGTACATGACCTCTGGTTTTTTGGCATTTATGGTAAGGCCAACATTTTTGCATGCGGCAGAGAACTGGTCCATTCCAACCTGCATGTTCAGTTCTGAGTTGCTCATTAGAGCGCAGTCGTCAGCAAATACAAGTTCCCTGATTATATCGCCATCCACTTTGGTTTTGGCCTTCATTCTTCTGGAATTGAGTAACTTGCCATCTGTGCGGTACTTAATGGGTATTCCAAGCTCCAATGATCTGAAGGCGTCTGTCATCGTGGCCGCGAACATCATGCTGAACAAAGTCGGGGCGAGTACACATCCTTGTTTTACTCCGTTTGATACTAGAAACGTTTTAGAGATTGCACCGCTGTCCAGTACACCAGCACACATGCCTTCGTGTAGCTGTTTCACCATTGTTATGAAATCAGGCAATAAACCAAATGAAAACAACAAAGCGACTGGTCTCCATGAACTGAGAACAGAACAAATTTTAAAATTCGGACCAGAAACAATCAAATAGCTACCAAAGCTCATGAACACGTACATTGACAAAATGAAAATTCCTAAAATCTGGAGACAATCTCATGTGGTTACGCTGATAAAACCAGGAAAACCATCAACCGAACCTATGATTTTCCGTCCAGTATCGCTGCTATGTCACATGTATAAGATTTTCGAAACGCTGATCCTGAATCGCATCTCCCCCTTGACAGACGAGACGATGTTCAAGGAACAAGCTGGTTTCATACCTGGAATATTGTTCAGCAGTCACATCCTTAACCCTACACAATTAATAGAGAATAGTAACGAACACAAACAGGTTCCAGGAGCGGTCTATATTGATCTAAGCGCAGTATATAACACAATAAACCATCAGAGGCTACTATCAAGACTACACACTATGACAAAAAACTGGCGTCTTACCAATATCATCAAATGCCTCCTGAAAATTAGGAGGATCTATGTAATGCTGGGGGAAAAGAGACAGCAGATGGCGAAACCAAAACAACGGCCTGGCACAAGGAAATGTTTTAGCCCCCATGCTATCTAACAAATATACTAATGACCTACCCATGAACACACAGACTAAGAAATTCATCTATGCTGATGACATAACAGTTGCTGCCCAGGGAAAATCGTCTGAGGAAGTGGAAAGACAACTGGCAAGTTCTCTCAATGCTCTTGCAGAATACTACCACAAGCATCACCTTGAACCAAATCCCAGTAAATCCCAGTGTGCCTACCATCTCAGAAACAGACATGCAAAAGAAAAACTTTAGATTAAGTGGCAAAAGCAGGAGCTTGAACACTGCAGTACTCCCAAATTATCTAGGTATGAAATTATACCGCACATTGTCTTACAAAACGCACTGCCAAGACACAAAGCGTAATATACACGCAAGCAATAATTTCATCAGAAGACTGACAGGCACAGCCATCAGTCCTTCGGGCATTTACACTTGTCTTGTGTTTCTCCGTAGCTGAATACGCTGCACTAGTCTGGGAAAAAACTCTGCTCATGCGAAACTAGTTGACACAGCTATAAATGACGCAGATATGATAGTATCAGGGTGCATAAAACCCACCCCCGTTGATAAAATATATCCCATAATTGGCATAGCACCCCCGAAGAAGATCTGAAGAAGCGTAGCAGTATAAATCAATCGTGAAAAGCAGTAGCACTATCCAAGGCACCCAATGTTTGCACAACAGGTACAAAACACACGATTCAAATCCAGAAATAGCTTTCTAAACACAATAACACATACATACAAGCCCTGAAAGTCGCTGTATGGAGAGGTGGCACGAATGTGTGCAGACCCCACAGATGGAACTTTGAGAGGAACCTGCTCCTGGACATCATCTACTATGGACAACAAACGTAAGTAAGTATTATATTGATATCTTAAGTCACGGTACTAAATATATAATATAACGTTACATGTTAACGGTATTGCTCTCCTAGGTCACTGTGTCAAATGATTTATATAATGCTACAGAACCACTATATCACCATGTATTATTGATGTTAATCCCTGCAACTATCACTCATTAACTCACACTTTAACTAAACCACTAACAATTCTTTTAACAACAGCAAAACAATGAATCTTTATTTATTGAACATTGTACACATAATAAAAATAATACTAGGGATGTGAATCGTCAATAGTTTCGTTATCAACTCTTATCTAACTAAAAATGTTTCTCAATAGTTTTTGTGCAATTAGCACATGTCTTTCTCTTGCACTGAAATAACTTTAGGTTTCTATCTCGTGGTCAAGACTCGTAATTATTCTATTCACCGTCTATATCCCTTTGAATTGATACCATTATATCAAGATAATTGTTCGCAGTCATATCTTCTTCTTCTTCTTCTTCTGCGTACACAGTCAGACAGTAACCATTATTTTTTCGAGAAAAGCGGCGGTCATCCTGAGGCTCTCGCCACTGCCATAGAGCTTGTCTTGCAGTTCCACTGGTAATGGCCACATCTGCTCTCTCTGATCCTCGTATGTCGGGCAGTTCTGCAGCAGATGTTCAGTGGTCATTTTACCAGTACCGCACGGGCATTCGTCGGTACACCCTATCTTCAATTTGTTGAATAGGTGGTACCTCAGTCTGTTGTGGCCAGTGCGAAGTCTGAAGACAACTACCTGCTCTCTTCGGTTCAACTGGTAATAGGCATCGTTTTTGGTGTAACCAGTATGTTCGGTTTCCCATTTGGTCATTTATCTGGCTTTGATAAGCCGTTTTGACTCTTCGTACGTCATACTGGTATCTGTTTGTGGTAGTCTTGCACCTTCTTTTGCCAGTCTATCTGCCTCCTCGTTGCCTTGGATGTTGCAGTGTGACGGGACCCACTGTACCACTACCCTTTTTGGTGCGGACTGCTGGCACAGTTTGCAGAGTGCTGCTCTTAATTCATTAAGCTCATCGTTTTTCTGGCTTTTTAGCGCTGTGACTACGGCGAGAGCATCTGTCAGCAGGACTATATGGCTCTCATTTTCACTGTGTGTCACCATTTCTTCTACTGCCGCCCTCAGTGCCTCTGCCTCCGCTCTGAAATTGCTTGTGTACTTACCAGTAGCAAATGACAGTGTTATTTTTCTGCCATTTGGTAGGTTCAGGAATGCTCCTGCCCCTCCGTTCTGTGTAGTGTTTGTTACAGAACCGTCGGTGTATGCATGGGTCCAGTCCATGCTTTGGTAGCTTTTCGTTATGAAGCTTAGGGTAGTGTCTCTCCTTTCTTTTTCAGTCTGGCAGTTTTCGTTTGCAATACCTGGTATATTTTCTACCACCTCTGGAAATATATCCTGCCTCCAGGTAGGTTTTCGTACAGTAGTGATGGGTTTTAGTGTTGTTAGTGCGTTTATGGGATCTTCGTGCATCTTTGCTTTGGCTATTTCTGCAAAGTTTCTCCGCTTTAGTTTCCCATTTCCCAAATTGTTTAGTCTCTGGTACATTGGGTGGTCCGTCAGTCTTCGGAGTTTCTCTGACTGCAGCTGGGCTCTGCAGTCTCTTCTATCGGTCATGGATTGCAGTTTTGTAATCTTTTCAAGTTCTACAATTGGCGTTGACTTCATGCCACCTGTTATAATTCTCATCGCTTGGTTTTGAAGTTTGTTAACTTTATCGAAGTTCGCCTTCGCTGCTGTTGTCCATGCCGCAATGCCATACTCGAGAACTGGTCTCACTCTTCTGCAGTCATATCTCATTGTCCTCGCTCGTCACGTGGCCGTATGTCCCACCTCTCGGCTTACACAACGTAGGTGTCCTCTGAGTCTTGTCTCGTTTCAACGTCAGGAAGATGTCTAGTGATCACATCTGCTGATTATTCTTTTTTCGTCGTCCAGTCAGGAACTTGTCTGACTGCAGCGGTTCTCGTACCTACGACAGACGACATTGCTTTTGTTACTATGGATGTTATACCAAGGATATCACTATCAGAACATCATACATATACCGATTCTAACACGTGCGTGGTCTCTGGTTCATTCTCAATGCTGGTCTGATTCGGTGACTTTAATTTCTATCTCTTATTTCTTGTTTCCCAATGGCTATGTTCTGTAGTCTATCCTAGCTTCTGTTCTGGTCTATCCTACCTACTAACTGCATGGTAGTATTCTCTTCTCTGCTCTTTCTGATCTCCCTGTAGAACGCTTATCCCCAGCGTATATTATAAACTCTCCATTTTCGCCAATGACTTGTGTCTGTCTTCAGCTCATTCGCTTTAACGATCCTTGAACTTAGCGTGTCGCCAGAGAAAGGATAGCTTGTTTTTTTAACCTACCATGTGACCTAAAATTGTTTGGGATTACCAGTAGAATTTGTAGGAAGGTAACCATTTTGACGGACAGTCTGAAACGAGAATTGTTTAAGAATTCCGAGCTATGACCAGTTCAATGAACTCGATCTCTCGGGCAGGGTTCTTAAGTTATACGTGGGTACCACGAGCGGTATTTTCATGACTTCCCTGACGTTGTCTCGTTGTGCTCTTGTAACTCTGTTACAGAACATATATATTGGTTTTACTTTGTATTAATTTGTGTGAGGTTATGTTTTCTTTCTGTGGTTCATGCTATCTCATTATCCAGCAATTGTCTCACATAACATGTGGCCAGTTTCTTGATTGTGTCCGTGTCAGCTCCCCATAATGAGTAATATGTCTTTCTCAGTATGGACATTCTGTTTTTAGCTTTGTTGGTTACTTTTTTAAAATCAGGTTTCAATTCTTGTCAGCTGTGCGTACACTGTTACTGAACATGTTAAGAGGAAGAGTCTGGTCATTTAGTTTTAGGAAAACATTTTGTGGTTCGGGAAATAGGAATACTATTATGTACATGGTTTCAGTTTGCCATTTCTTTGTCCATGTCTCTGTTTTGTCCATGTCTCTGTTTTGTCCATGTATCTGTTTTGTCCATGTCTCTGTTTTGTTCATAGCCTCTTGCATTTGGTTTGTCGTTACAGATGTAAGGTCCATAGTTCCAAGTCATCAGCCTATAGTGCAATCTTACTACTTTTAGGAATGTATGTGATTATATCATTGATGTAAGTGAGGAACAGCTTGGGGGAACTTCTTGTTCCATTATCATCATTCTTCTGAGGTGTCCTTGGAGTTCCACTTGGCCTGTCCTGTTATCTAAATAATCGCTGATACATGTGTACATGTTGTTGATTACACCCATTTGCAGTAGTTTGAGTTTTAACTCGCTCTTCAATAATTTATTAAAGGCTTTTTCAAGATCTATCCAGACTGGCAGTGTTTTCGTTTTTTTCTTAAAATGTATTATTTTATCTCCTGCGAGATAAATGCCACCTGATCTCCAGTTGATATGTTTCTAGGAAAACCTGCTTGCTGGGGGATGAGACCATTTATTTCGTCCATATGCTAGGTTATTCTAGTATTAACCATTCGTCACATTAGTCCCCCTCCCCCCCCCCCCATCTTCCCACCTACAGCTGAGTAGACTAAGAGATATGTAACTGACTGGCTTCATAGTGTCCTAAACATGGTTAAGGATATAGATAATCCTAGCCTCCTTCCACACTGTGGGGACAGTTCATTGTTTCCAGCTTCTGTTTAAAAAAAAATAGCATGCTGTACTTTGCTATTTCCCCCGTGTTAGAGAGCATTTTGTCAGTGATGCCATCCTTTCCTAGGGCTTTTATTGTTTTGCGTTTACTATTGGTTGACTTCAGTTCTGTCTAGGTGATATTTACGATCATATGTTCCTCAAGTACTTGCATTGACTACTCCATGTTATTTACTTCTTTCTTAATATAACTTTTTGTTTTGGCCGTGTTCTGTATCCACTTGTTTCTGCATAATTTTGAATTATAACATGCCCAGCTTTTTTGCCGGTTAATACATTTCATTCATTTGCAATCGCAATTCTTTGCGTGTAGCTGTTTTCAATCAATGTTCTTGTTATCTTAGTCGTTCACTTCTTCTCAAATGGATAGATACAGGTTTCTAAACAAGTTAAGATGTGGGATTGTAAGGCATTGAGATAACAGTAGACATCCATGTTGGACAGCCAATAACTAGTATTGCCAATGCGGATGCACTGGATCGACTGTCGCAAAATATAAACAAAGTAAGACGCTTAAAATAATATTTTGATTCATGTATCCCTGTCACATGGCTATGCATTGTGCCCATTTTAACCAAAGTAACATAAATGTTACAGTGTTATCCTTCTTAGCCATCTGAACCAAATTAACTATTTGTTACAGTGTTATCCTTCTTGGCCACATCATCCAAAAATAACATATATGTTAAAATGGTATCCTTATTGACCACATGCACCAAATTAGGTTATATGTTACAGTGTTATCCTTCTTGGCCACGGGAAGCAAACTAGCCTAACTGTACAATTTATTTTATCCTTCATGGCCACATGAACAAATTAACGTATATGTTACTGTGTTATCATTCGTATTATCTTTTTTACACACGCATTTTTTCTCTGACGTTTAGTAACCTAACCCACTTCTTCTAGTTATTTTTTTAAAGAGCAACAAAACAGAAAACACTAAGACGTATGTTTGAATAATAAAGCACAAGATAAAAAATGTATTTCAAATCAGACCATTTACAATTGTATCAAACTAAACTAACTGTGACTAAGCTAAGGGTGACTAAGCTAAGTGTGACTAACCTAAGTGTGACTAAGCTAAGTGTGACTAAGCTGACTCTCGGGGTGTGAGCATGCGCTGTCTAGAAGCCCCGGATGTATAACCTGGTTCTGACTACTGTCCTATACTTGTGATGTTATCTACACCATTTCACTTAGACTTAAACTATCTAATCTCGTGTTCGCATTCACTTTGGCGGTTCGTCTTGATTGGCTGGTTTCTGACAGTCGGCAACTTCTGTCGTCGAAACTGCGATGAGGAAAAAAAATATTCCTAAACTTTGGGAATGTCCAATTATGGTACCCGTGTTGCTCTATTGGGGTTCAGGCTACCATTTTCCCTCCACTGGAGCTATTTACAACCAGCCTGAACTGACCCGAGTCAGATGTTGCCGCTCTATGTGGGAGGGATGTTATCCCATGCATTGGCAACACTTTACGGTAACCCTCATCTGGATTGTATCCCAGGTGTTTGTAACACCGTTTAACCACTCTCTTTGGAATTGTATCCCAGGTGTTTGCAACACCGTTTAACTACTCTCTTTGGGATTGTATCGCAAGGTGTTTGTAAAACATTTTAACTACTCTCTTTGGGATTGTATCCCAGGTGTTTGCAACACCGTTTAACTACTCCCTTTTGGATTGTATCCCAGGTGTTTGCAACACCGTTTAACCACTCTCTTTGGGATTGTATCGCAGGTGTTTGTAAAACATTTAAACCACTTTATTTCGGATTGTATCCCTGGTGTCTGTAACACCTTTCAACCACTCTATCTTCATTTTTGTCTATGAGTTTACCACCTCCGTTTGTTGTCATTCTCAGCAACTGAACATGTGAACGATACAACTGTTTTCTTGTCTGGCTAGCATTGAAGGGTCACCATTCATTGCAATTAGCACTGATGCAAAAAGCCAATTTGATACAGTGGATTAGCATTCTTATAAGGTCTCCCTAAACTCTCTTTTGCTTCTAGTTTCATCTCATTCCTATATTTCCCAAATTCCGCCTTTTGCTGCCCAAGTATCAAAATGGTCGCATGTCCCGTTGCACATTTGACGTACCTCAGTTGATCAGCTTTTAGCCCGAGTCACTGTTGTTCCTGTACAATATGTCAATCTAACAAGTTCCAACAACTGAAAACTATTTACTTAGCTGGCTTTCTTGTCACTCCCTTTCAATCTTACAGTGACATGTTGTCCCACCTTCCTGTCACACACATCACCCAACCGCCTGTGTGTGTCTCTATCTAGCCTAGACAATGGAGGGGTCCAGTAACCCCACCCCTTTCCAAATCATCTTTGACAATAGTTTTCAACTTACTACAGTAAACATTTTCCATCTCTGCTCAGATAGCCAATATAAACCTGCCATTGTCAATAACTGTTAAAAATTTAACGCGCTTTCTGGTGGTGTCACTTGACGCCAAACTAATTCTGACTCTGGAATGGATTGAGTTTGCATGACTCATCATCCACATAATTGGGACGTACATAAATGGTGGGCTAATCATTGAGAATGCTAATGTGTCCGTTGTCTAGGCTCTTATTATGACAGCATTTATGATTCGAGATATAGGAGGAGCCTTCCCGGTTATGGTTTACGTTAGCTACAACGGTTCTCACTACGTTATTTGACTGGCATTTAATACCTAATGACCCCTTATCCATTACACAATTCTTACATGTGTGACTAAATATGTCCCATGTGACTAATTATGTCACATCATAATACCATGTGCAGGCTAAAGATGTTACACCAATCGATATGATCCCAAAAGATACATCAGGGCTTGTTTTATATAACGCATGATGAAACTACATTGAACATATCTTCTTCTTCTTCTTCTTCTTCGTACGCAGTCAGACAGTAACCATTTTTTTTTCGAAAAAAGCAGTCGTCATCCTGAGGCTGTCGACACTGCCATAGAGCTTGTCTAGTGTTGCCACAGGTGATGGCCACATCTGCTCTCTCTGATCCTCGTATGTCGGGCAGTTTTGCAGCAAATGCTCAGCGGTCATTTTCTCGGTACCACACGGGCATTCGTTGGTGCCACCTATCTTCAATTTGTTAAATAGGTGGTACCTCAGTCTATTGTGGCCAGTGCGAAGTCTGAAGACAACGACCTGCTCTCTTCTGTTCAACTGGTAATAGGCATCGTTTTTGGTGTAACCGGTATGTTCAGTTTCCCATTTGGTCATGTATATAGCTCTAATAAGCCGTTTTGATTCTTCGTATGCCATACTAGTATCGGGTTGTGGTAGTTTTGCACCTTCTTTTGCCAGTCTGTCTGCCACCTCGTTGCCTTGGATGTTGCAGTGAGATGGGACCCACTGCACCACTACTCTTTTTGGTGCGGCCTGCTGGCATAGTTGACAGAGTACTGCTCTTAAAACATTTAGTTCAGTATTTTTCTGGCTGTTTAGTGCTGTGACTACTGCCAGTGCCTCTGTAAGCAGGACTATGTGGATTTAATTATATTTACCTGTCACCATTTCTTCCACTGCCGCCCTCAGTGCCTCTGCCTCCGCTCTAAAATTGCTTGTATGTTTTCCAGTAGCGAATGACAGTGTTATTTTTCTGCCATTTGGTAGGCTCAGGAATGCTCCTGCCCCTTCGTACTGTGTTGTATTTGTTACGGAACCGTCGGTGTATGCATGGCTCCAGTCCATGCTTTGGTAGTTTTCCGTAATGTAACTCAGGGTAGTATCTCTTCTTTCTTTTAAAGACTGGCAGTTTTTTGTTTCTAATACCTGGTATATTTTCTACCACCTCTGGAAATATATGCTGCCTCCAGGTAGGTTTTCGTACAGTAGGGATGGGCTTTGGTGTTGTCAGTGCGTTCATGGGGTTTTCGTGCATCTTTGCTTTGGCTATTTCTGCAAAGTTGCTTCGCTTTAGTTTCCCATTTCCCAAATTGTTTAGTCTCTGGTGCATTGGGTGGTCAGTCGGTCTTCTGAGTTTCTCTGATTGCATCTGGGCTCTGAAGTCTCTTCTGTCGGCCATGGATTGCAGTTTTGTAATCTTTTCAAGTTCTACAATTGGCGTTGACTTCATGCCTCCTGTTATAACTCTCATTGCTTGTTTTTGGAGTTTGTTAACTTTTCTCGAAGTTCGCCTTTGCTGCTGTTGTCCATGCCGCAATGCCATACTCGAGAACTGGTCTCACTCTTCCAGTGTACAGTTTCTTTAGTATGCCTTCGTCTGCTCCCCAGCTTGTGGCAGCAAGTTTCCTCATGATTGTCATTCTTTCTCTGGCTCTCATTCGGTTTCTCTGGATCTGACTTTTCCATGTCATTCGCCTATCAAATGTGACTCACAGATAGTTTGGGTTGTCGTTTGGCTGTAGGTATTTGCCGTTTAGATTTAATTATGTGTTTTGGGGTTTGATTGATAGAGAGAATATTGTACATGTGGTCTTTTCTTCGTTTATTTTGACCAGCCATGAGTTCGCCCACTCTTCCAGCGATGTTAGGGCCTGCTGCATCCGATTTCTTGCTATAGTGAGATTCTTTTCAGAGGTCCACATAGCCAGATCGTCTGCAAACATTGAGCTATGAACTCTTCTTGGTATATTCTCTGAAATGTCATTTATATACACCAGGAAGAGTGTGGGTGACAGTACTCATTGAAAATATAAGGATCTACAAAACAAAATGGGTGCGAGCAGACCGCATGATAGAAAACTAGATTAACGAAATATGTATAAATAAGACGTTCAGATCATCGTTACACAATGTAGAAGTATGTAGAGGTACAGACTTGGCATCTGACCACCATCTTCTAGAAGCCAATATAAAGATGAAACATGAAATGAATACAGCAATGTTTATTTCTGGTATATGATCAGGATTCAACCGGTACACAGTACAATCATAAAGCTAGCTATATGGCGTTATACAGTTTGATAATCACTTCCCTACTCCTATGATTAATATTTATTTTTTCATTCCTAACATTGCATTTGATTTTTAACTGCTACGTATACTTGCTCACTCAGTTTACCTGTACGATCTATTATAACCCCTAGGTCAATTTCTCTTTTCATCATTCAAATATTGTTTCGCCCATTCTGTAATTATGTTCCGTATTGGATCTACCCACGTGTATTGCTGCACATGTAACTAAATTTTACTCTACATGCCAGCTCACACACCATTCTCATATTGTATCTAAATTCGAATATTCCACGTTTGTTTAGATGGGACCTTACTGTATAGTTCTGTGTCATTCGAGAAATGTGCAATCATGGATCCCACATCAATCTCAAATAATTTTTATATCAAAAACAGAATTTGTTCCAAAACTGAGCCCTGTGGCACTCTTCGCTTAACTTCACATCACTCATAGTACTCCTTATGTATGCCCATTCTGCCTTTATCCCGCGAACCATTTTTCAAGTAATTTGGCAACTCCAACAGCTATTCCATGTAATTTTAACTTTCTAAATAATACTTGATGAGGTAATTTATCAAATGCTTTTGCAAAATACAAATAATTAATTTGGGTCACTTGTATCTATCATTGTAGTAACTTCTTTCGTGAATTCTAATAGATGTGTTAAGCACAATCAACCTGAAGTGAACCCATGCTGACTATTCCTGATTAGACTAAGTTTATCTAAATGCATTACAATGTTTTCTTTCATTGTTGACTCTAACAATATACAGACTATGCTCGATAAACTCACTTGTCTGTAATTTGCTGGGTTAGAATTTTTTGACATCTTTTAAAAAAGATGAACATCCCTTTTTTTTCAATCCCATGGAACAATATCTTCTGCAAGTGATTAATAACATAATATAACCAATCATTTTGCTAGTTGGTCTTTAATTTCTAACATCAATTTTAGATAAATGCCATCTTCACTTAGACATTTATCCACTTTCAATCCCCCAACATTTTAAAAAAGCAGTTTCTCCGAAATACAGATTGATCTTGTACAGACTGTCTCTTTAGGAAAACCTATAGGCTCTGAGATCTTGAAACAGTGTTCTTGTGTGTATTCTGTGGAAAAGTACTGATTGAGTAGATTAACTGCCTCCCCGTTCTCACTTTTTATTTTCCTTGTGCTATCTATGAGAGGGCCTATTTTGTCGTTCGCTCTTTCTTTATTTCCAACATAAGAAAAGAAGCTTTTACTATTAGTATTGATCCTAAAAGCAAGTTTTTTTCGACGTCAATTTGTTACTAATTATTCGCTTTCTTAGCTATGTAATATGTTTCTTCTAATTTACCTACATCTATATATGTATGCCACGTTTTAATTTTGTGTAGCTCTTCTACATTTAACTTCAAATCTAATTATCTACTTTTTACGAACACATGGAACACATTATTTGTTTAGCTTATCTAGAACTGTTTTTATACTCATTTGCCTTAAAGTAGTCGTATGTGCTTGATCCTGTTTAAGTTTACTGCCTTTTTTGTTATACGATCCCAAAATATGATGGTCACTTGACCCAAACAGTTCCCCAAGGGTAACGTTTTCAATAATATTGTCCTGTCTAGTAAATACTAGGGTGAGTTTGTTTTTATCTGTGGTATCTTTTTCTAGATTTTAAATAAACAAAATGTCAGTAATGCCCTTAGCAAACGGTTTTGACTTGACAAGTGATTCTACCATATTGCATTTTATTTCTGAAAGTTTAATTCCCCCATTACTAATAATGTCCTGGAACTTGTGTTTTCTATACTAATAATCAATTCCCCATCGTACTCTTTTCGATTTGATGATCATCTGTAGCATACTTTAACCACTGTTATTTCATCCTCACTTTTATTTCTCCCCATACACTTTCAGTTGTGTTGCCAGATGATAGATCATCTTAAATAGTTATATTAACTGAATTCACACAGTACAATAAAACACCACCTCCACCAACAATGCCATAATACAATATTCATGGCAATTAAGAGGTTGACATACTTTTAAGAGTAGGTGGAAAGCTACCTCAACCGGATATAGGTGCAACATGAACATACCACGAGATTTACCAGGTGTAGAAATGTGTACAAGTTGGAATTAGAGCACAAATGTCGTCAACCAAATGACACACATTACCAGCTCAACAGAAGTTAACAGGTAGTAATCGTTGGACTCTGGGCATGCTATGACAGATACCATCGGCTCAACAAACTAAGAATAGAGTAATACGTCTGCGCCACTGACTCAATTACTGCTGAGAATCTGCTTTAAAGGTACCCAACATGAGAAACAAAGAAACGAAAGTTGGCCATCACCAATACTATTCCTTGACAAGCTCTGTGGATATACTAATTCATAGTCGCCCCAGTCTGCGCAAACCATGCGCGTGGCACCCTGTAAGTAGCCTCTCAAAGCGCAAGCTTGGGCGATGAATGAGGAGACAATGAGCTGCCCAAACTGCAGGATCCTCCTCTCGGCCTCGATGGTGTAATCCAAATGAACTCAAAGCATGAGAATTTGACACCAGCTCAGCTGCAGAAAAGGAATGTAGGAATTTGTCTGATAGAGAATTCTGATTTTTGTTGCCGGAATTGTATGTATTGTTATTAAGCGTTGTCATTTTTCAGTTTACATTATGTCATCAAATAGTTTTATCAGATCCCATTGAACTTTTTTAAAAATGATTTGTTAATTAAATTGTTTTCAAGAACCTTCCTCTACGCAGAACTTTCTTTAAAACATTAAGCGCAGGAACATTTTCTACACAAATTTACTCTCTTTTTCATTTCCAGTAAGCATTTGTGATGTATGTAGCATTTGCATTTATGTAAGCCCTAACAGTGATGTTTGCCAATATGTTTATTAAGAACGATTTACTAGTTTTAAAAATCAGTTAATTACAATGAACAATTTCTTATTCAGCTAGTGTTATTTATGGACACGTATTTGTTATCTTTTTTTTTAAGCAGCGAGTGTAAGCACGGATCAGAAACAAACATCAAACACAGAACCTAATTACGATTACGATACAGAAATATAAGGTACATTATACATGTTTTGTTAAAGCTCTTAATTTTGCCAATAACAACAACATTATATATTGCTCCTGGGTAGACTCTTGAAATAGCCACTACTCACGCTGTAACACTGCAGTGTCTTGTAAGAAGAGTAGGAAGCATGGACGCATATGGTGAAGTCTAAGATATAACAGGAGCAAAAAGAGAAGGTAGAATTAAGCAAATTGTTTATAGGAAAATAAAAGTGTGTTCTTAAACAAACACATTTCAGCTGTTGGATTCAACAGAGATAAAAAAAAGCATCATGCAGCTATGATATTTATTTCGATTAGATATTGTTTTTCAGGAAATATACTTTACAAAGAATGTCATTGTTGTAGGCCTCTCAGCACAGAGACAACTTTTGGATTGGTGATATAGCCCTTTTAAACACAGAGACAAACTGGACATGCGAGCAGACTTTAACTTTTCCAATCGAATCTGTTTGGAAAGATTATATGTCTACACTACATAAATCATAATAGAGAAAACCAAAGTGACGTGTTTTGTATTACGACCATATAACAAAACACAAGTGAATCTGTTATTGATTCTTAATTCACGGATTTCCCCTGACACAATTCAATAATCTTCTCGCTATCTAGTGATCCAATGTTCATTCGATACCTATAATATAAATGTTAATTATTTCTAGGTCAGACACAAAACGTCTGGTGCACACACACGATTTTTGTGTTGACTAATATATGTTACCCAAGATTATATATGTTTGGTTCTATTCTTAGCACATAAACTGCTATTGCATATTCTGCTGCTTTTACAACTGATTTCGGGATTGACATTTCACAATCTGGCATGTGTAGTAACTTCCTCTTTCAGTGTACACGATAATGCGAATTTAGACATTTCGGGAATAAGGGACTGACTGACGAATTTAAACTTTGAGTGGAAGCATATTAGTGTAGGAGTCTATCCTGTACGTGCCTTAACACTTTTACTAGAGGACGAGAATTCAATCATTGTTGAATAGGTGTGTCATTACCTAGCGTGTGAGCTTAGCTACTAATCGAGAGGCAAACGTTTCAGGTCTGGCGCTTTGACTGTGCTCGGGAAATGGATTTAATAAAGGTAGTGATCTCAATAAAAGGGTGAAGTCTATTTGGCTTTAGAATGGCTTCCTCTTTCTTGTTTTCTCATTCATCGTAGCGAAAAACTATTTCTAACGAGTACCGATTCCACCAGTAATATGAACGACTAAATTATAGTGTCCATCTTTGTTAGATGTAGTTAATCTGGACTTCCCTTTTAGATGGGCGTCAGAGCTGTCGGTCTTATTGTCATTTTGTCTGTTTGCTAAAAGGTTCAAAATGTCCTCACTCTTCGCCTGCCACTAACCAATCGAATATCTCTTCTGTTAAATTTAACGCGCCTTCTGGTGCTGTCACATGACGTCTTACTAACTCTGAGTCTGGCATGGATTGCATTTGCATAACTTATCATATACGTATTTGGTACGTACCAAAAACGTGGGCTAATCATTGAGAAAGCTAATTTGTCCGTTGTTTAGGCTCTTGTTCTGACGGCATTTAGGATTCCGGATTGAGGAGGAACCTTTGCCGGTTAGGGTTTACGTTAGCTACAACGGTTCTCACAACGTTATTTGATTGGCATTAAATACAAAATGGCCTATTCCCCATTACATGATTTTTGCATGTGTGACTAAATCTGTCACATGTGACTAAATATATCACGTGTGACTAATTCTGCTACATTATCATACAATGTGGAGGTTAAAGATGTTACACCAGTCGATATGAGCCCAATAGATGCATCTGGGCGTTTTATAAAATGCATGAGACACCACATAAAATGATCTTTAAAACAACATGATTGCCAGTAGACAGCAGGACAGAAAACTAGATTAACTATATATGTATAAATAAGAATAATATTGTAATGGTGTAACTGGTTTTTGCCCTCGGTGCAACATATATTTCTTGATTTCCCTATAAATAATCCTAAGCTTGCACTTAGGAGAAGCCATCCAGCTTTAACCTATAGGTACAGTCTATGCGCATGCCCCAGTGAATATTAATCTAAGAAGCTGGAACATCGGTCCTGTGCTGACTGGATTGTCTGATAACTTTCATGAAATAGATGATGTCAGAAAAACATAAATAATCAATGGCAAATTAGAAAGACTCGATGAGCAGACTCAATCAGTGAGCTCAGAATCAATAAATGAGAAAGCATACATATTCTATTGAAAATGAAAGAAGGGAGTGGGGAGTGCTCTTTGCAGTGAAAAAGTATGTACCACACATGGTTGAACTAGGCAAGCATGGCTCAGCGCTTGCTTTACACCAGGAGACCATACTACTGTCAGCACCATCACACTTCTTAGTGCATAAGCTAACACCTTGGGGAACTGAGACACTAGTCAAGTCAAGAACAAACTACTGACCAGGACGTACCGTCAGGTTCAATACACTGCTCAAGACAACAATCCCTCTTTCACGTAGCGTTTCCTGGAAACAGACCGTTTTCAAGGTAGCATTGCTGACGAGATGCGGTTTAACGTGATCCCTGCAGTAGTGATAGAAACAATAAAGCCACCACATACGAACAATCAGAAGAAGTCATTTTGAAATTCACAGAAACTACATTTTTTTCCTTAATGGACCTTCCATTCTAGTCAGCTTTAATCTATATGTATAAATATACATATACCCACATGAGACCATCCATATCCGTCATTAATTGATTACGTAATGGATAAGGAAACAATGGATGCAGAATAATAGACATGTATGTGAGAGCGACACTTTGCTTCAGAGGAACCCCATAGCTGATCACTAAACTTGTTTCTGTGGTGTATTTTCACCAAAAAGAACACCTACCTGCTGCTGATTTTCCTGAGAGATTAATAATACGGTCAAGCCCTGCCTTACAGCTGTTCCACTTATGTGGCTTCATACTTATGGACATATTTGCATAACTACCTAACCTTGAGTTATGACGCTTACTTCCGAGTTAAAACATTTAACTTCCAGTTACCATTGCCCACATCCATTCATCAATTTATTTTCAAACACCATTCGATTTTCATCTTCTTGTCTTTCCATTTGTGAATGTTTAAATATTAAAGTGTTGCTATTTTAGTCTTAATAATATTCCTTACTTTATTTTTAGTGTTCTCAGTTCATATGCCATTGAAATAAGTATTTTAACTTTACTTAAATATTTTGTCAGCAATCGATTGATTGTTGGTTTTCAATGCAAGCCACATCAGTTTCAATGCCCCACCCATCAGCAATTTTCTGAATCAGTTCTTTATTGTGCCTTGTCTCTTGTGGTTTAACCTTTGGAGATGCATGTGCATATGTGCTTTGGCGGATTATATGATCTAAATATATCACACAATGAATAAAGTAACTGCAGTTGTCAATGTACATCACAACTTAATACTTAGAGGTGAACTACTGTAAAACAACAGATCGCACGTTCAAAAAGGGAAACAAATGCACATATGTTGATATCAAATATGTTAATGTTCTGGACATTGCAAATGAGCAAATGCCTAATTCAAATATATCCACTATGCTAAGTTAAATTCATTATTTAGATAACAAAATTTGAAAATGAGCATTGTTTGTTAGAAAAGATTTGCTTAATAAAAAATAGATATTACTTTACTCACCTGGTCCTTATATATAGACAACAAAAATCCATAAATTTAACAAATAATAATGTCAGTTGATGTCTTTTTATGACTTACACGCTGTTTTATATATATCGTTGTTAATTTAATTTAAATAGTTATTTCTTTTTCATTGTCACAATATTAAATTTTAAAAAACTTTATACAAATATACTCAAAATTTAAAAAAAATACACTTGCATTAATGAACAGTTGTATATACGCATTTATTTCTTGTTTGAAATTGTGGTACGCCTGAAAACAGAGCATGTGATGAATATATGGCTTATTGTACACCATAAGCATACACTTTTTGTTCTTTTCCTTTCAGTGGAAGTTGAACAATGTACAAACTTGTGAGCATGGGCGACATAGGAAATAATATGACACATTTCTTAGACCAATTTGATTGAGTTAAAAAGTGCCCTTTCCTGGTGCTTTGTTTACCACTTGTTGATTGCATACTGCTGCCATATTAGTCGTAATTTGTGAAATCAGCGTATGTTGTTAAAACATAGTATGGTACCAAGGAGTGCACAGATCTGGTGACATTGACCAGTAGTCAGATATATCAGGCCTGTCACTGTACATAAGAAAGAGCGCATCAACAAATGTGTCGAGCTCAGTAATACCCTATCCCCTATTGTACACAGAACAAGACAGATATGGAGTGTGCATCTGTTCCTGGCAAAGGTATTAAATGAGTTTATAAGTAGTTAGTTCACCCCCACATCAAATAATTTGCTGACAAATTCAACAGCTTGTGAGCTAGAATCTAACCCCAATTATGATGCAATTTCAGAACTGCGAAGAGGTTGAAGCGAAATGTGTTCTGCGTCTGACCCTTCGCAACTTGAGTCCACTCTGAAACGCCTCTGCCGTTACAGGCACTATAACATTCCTGAAAGTAGCAATTGTTGTCGGTCAAACAGTAACATCAACAGACCTTGCTTTACTTGCTGTTTACCATGATCTCTACCTTGTTTAGCAACCACTCTGCTATTTAAAATGGTCTAAAAATAATCGTTCACGTCACTATCTTTGATGACATAATGACGATCACTTCTGCTGTTTTACTCTCATGAATGTTATGCTCTACATTTGATCATGTGTTGATCATGTATTCAGTGTTATTAAAGGTTATGTCTTGTCACCCATTACCAAATTCTTAACACTGCTGCCAGATGTTTGGGACTTCATGCTGCCATTATTTACAATGCAAACACCCAAAAAAACTTGATCACCATTAATCAAAACCATGATTCACACTCTTCGTTAACACAGCAAATGGAATAATAATTCTTCTCAATTCAAACTGGTGTTTAAATATAACTTAAAAACGTGTAAGTTTTACAACGAAACAAAAGACGTCATTAAAATTATTATACCATTGCAACTGAAAATAATACGGAGTATATTTAATTTGAAAGTAGCAATACATGTCCATTCTTTAAATATACTGATTAAAATACATTTTAAAATATTATTGCAATGAGTATTGAGTTATTTTATTGACAACTGACAGATCACCCATAATTTACGAGTGTAGTTGCTTGGAGATGCATATTACTGTGAATGTATAGTTTCTGAGACTTGACAATTATTCTAAAGCTTCCACCAGGATTCACATGCTAAAAGGATGGCATAGATTATGTGTACTGCTGATTGACATGCTAAAAGGATGGCATAGATTATGTGTACTGCTGATTCACATGCTAAAAGGATGGCATAGATTATGTGTACTGCTGATTCACATGCTAAAAGGATGGCATAGATTATGTGTACTGCTGATTCACATGCTAAAAGGATGGCATAGATTATGTGTACTGCTGATTTCTATAGAATTACGATCGTGATCTCTAGTCACTAAATCAGTTATAGTGACCTTGAAAAACGACTGTCTGTATGTCAGCTTTTCTATTGAAGCGAAGGGACACTATTGTTTGCCTCAAGTGTGGCATACACTGTACAACATCAAGAGAGCTGCGTGGGAGATACCAAGTTTATTGCGGGGAAAAGATGTGGTTATCTTAACATAAATGTAGCAGGATATGAAATGACACACCTGTTGCAAATAAAATCAGCAGGTCCATCGTTTTTTTTAAAAAATCAATCTCTTCAGGTTCTAAAATAAATTGGAAAGAATGAAAAGACCGACAAAAATGAATGACAATATGAAGAAAATGAAATTTTTTCAGGAACATAAATATCTTCTTCTTCTTCTTCGTCTTCTTCTTCTTCGTTCATCTCCAGATCAAGGTTCCGGTTTCTCTTACAAAGAACACCATTGTTTGTATGGCTGTTTCATCTCCATACAGCTTTTGTCTCATATATGACTCACGATGCCGGTATTGTTCTCTCTGTTCCACGGTCATGATATGCTCCCCACATGGGCACCTGTCATCTGTACCACATGGGCACCTGTCATCTGTTCCAATCATTATTTTGTTGTAAAGATGACCCTTGAGTCTGTTATGCCCAGTTCTCAGTCTGAAGATTATGACTTGCTCTTCTCTAGTTAAGTTATAGTAGCTGTATTCTTTTCGGAAGTCGGGGTGTTGATCAGCCCAAGTTCTCCGGAAAGTGGCTTTAATTATGGTCTGGGCCTAATTATATGAGATACTCATGTATGTTTGTGGGGATGCTCCTCCACTCTTTGCTAGTTTGTCTACAGCGTCATTGTTTTTAATATTGCAGTGGGATGAGATCCACTGTATGACAAATCTTGGGTGTTCTGCTGAGACTGTGTCAGGGAGAACATACATTGCTCGAGATCTGCATCTTTGTGTTGTTTTAGCGCTGCTATTACTGACGAGGCATCGTGGTGGGATTTGCGATCTTTGTTTCAGATCTATAACTATTGCCTGGCTTCTGATTTGATCTACTCTTGCAAGTTCTTTTCTTTTTGATATGAAGTGGTTTCTCTTTAATCTCCCTCTTCTCATGCGTTTTATCCTGTAATATATTTGGTGATCAGGCACTCGTTATAACGTTTCCCCCTGCTGGAGTGTTGATTGGTCTCTGTGAGTCTCCATACTTTCGATTCGTGTGATGTTCTCCATTGCATTTTTTTGTGTTGTTCTCATAGCTCCACTGATGATACGTACACCTCGGTTTTGGGTTGGATTTTAATTGTGAATGTCGTACTTTATTGCTGTGGACAATGCTGATATCCCGTATTCTAGCACTGGTCTCACATAACCTGTGTACAGTTTCTTTAGTGTGCCCGTGTCCGCTCCCCATGTTGAGCCTGCTATCCCGTATTCTAGGTCTGGTCTCACATAACCTGTGTACAGTTTCTTTAGTGTGCCCGTGTCCGCTCCCCATGTTGAGCCTGCTATCCCGTATTCTAACACTGGTCTCACATAACCTGTGTACAGTTTCTTTAGTGTGCCCGTGTCCGCTCCCCATATTGAGCTTGCTATCCCGTATTCTAGCACTGGTCTCACATAACCTGTGTACAGTTTCTTTAGTGTGCCCGTGTCCGCTCCCCATGTTGAGCTTGCTATCCCGTATTCTAGCACTGGTCTCACATAACCTGTGTACAGTTTCTTTAGTGTGCCCGTGTCCCCTCCCCATGTTGAGCTTGCTATCCCGTATTCTAGCACTGGTCTCACATAACCTGTGTACAGTTTCTTTAGTGTGCCCGTGTCCGCTCCCCATGTTGAACCTGCTATCCCGTATTCTAACACTGGTCTCACATAACCTGTGTACAGTTTCTTTAGTGTGCCCGTGTCCGCTCCCCATGTTGAGCCTGCTTTCCCGTATTCTAACACTGGTCTTACATAACCTGTGTACAGTTTCTTTCGTGTGCCTGTGTCCGCTCCCCATGTTGAACCTGCTATCCCGTATTCTAACACTGGTCTCACATAACCTGTGTACAGTTTCTTTAGTGTGCCCGTGTCCGCTCCCCATGTTGAGCTTGCTATCCCGTATTCTAACACTGGTCTCACATAACCTGTGTACAGTTTCTTTAGTGTGCCCGTGTCCGCTCCCCATGTTGAGCTTGCTATCCCGTATTCTAGCACTGGTCTCACATAACCTGTGTACAGTTTCTTTAGTGTGCCCGTGTCCGCTCCCCATGTTGAGCTTGCTATCCCGTATTCTAACACTGGTCTCACATAACCTGTGTACAGTTTCTTTAGTGTGCCCGTGTCCGCTCCCCATGTTGAGCTTGCTATCCCGTATTCTAACACTGGTCTCACATAACCTGTGTACAGTTTCTTTAGTGAGCCCGTGTCCGCTCCCCCTGTTGAGCTTGATATCCCGTATTCTAACACTGGTCTCACATAACCTGTGTACAATTTCTTTAGTGTGCCCGTGTCCGCTCCCCATGTTGAACCTGCTATCCCGTATTCTAACACTGGTCTCACATAACCTGTGTACAGTTTCTTCAGTGTGCCCGTGTCCGCTCCCCATGTTGAACCTGCTATCCCGTATTCTAACACTGGTCTCACATAACCTGTGTACAGTTTCTTTAGTGTGCCCGTGTCCGCTCCCCATGTTGAACCTGCTATCCCGTATTCTAACACTGGTCTCACATAACCTGTGTACAGTTTCTTTAGTGTGCCCGTGTCCGCTCCCCATGTTGAGCTTGCTATCCCGTATTCTAACACTGGTCTCACATAACCTGTGTACAGTTTCTTTAGTGTGCCCGTGTCCGCTCCCCATGTTGAACCTGCTATCCCGTATTCTAACACTGGTCTCACATAACCTGTGTACAGTTTCTTTAGTGTGCCCGTGTCCGCTCCCCATGTTGACTCTGCTATCCCGTATTCTAGCACTGGTCTCACATAACTTGTGTACAGTTTCTTTAGTGTGCCCGTGTCCGCTCCCCATGTTGAACCTGCTATCCCGTATTCTAACACTGGTCTCACATAACCTGTGTACAGTTCCTTTAGTGAGCCCGTGTCCGCTCCCCATGTTGAGCTTGCTATCCCGTATTCTAACACTGGTCTCACATAACCTGTGTACAGTTTCTTTAGTGTGCCCGTGTCCGCTCCCCATGTTGAGCTTGCTATCCCGTATTCTAACACTGGTCTCACATAACCTGTTTACAGTTTCTTTAGTGTGCCCGTGTCCGCTCCCCATGTTGAGCTTGCTATCCCGTATTCTAACACTGGTCTCACATAACCTGTGTACAGTTTCTTTAGTGTGCCCGTGTCCGCTCCCCATGTTGAGCTTGCTATCCCGTATTCTAACACTGGTCTCACATAACCTGTGTACAGTTTCTTTAGTGTGCCCGTGTCCGCTCCCCATGTTGAACCTGCTATCCCGTATTCTAACACTGGTCTCACATAACCTGTGTACAGTTTCTTTAGTGTGCCCGTGTCCGCTCCCCATGTTGAGCTTGCTATCCCGTATTCTAACACTGGTCTCACATAACCTGTGTACAGTTTCTTTAGTGTGCCCGTGTCCGCTCCCCATGTTGAACCTGCTATCCCGTATTCTAACACTGGTCTCACATAACCTGTGCACAGTTTCTTTAGTGTGCCCGTGTCCGCTCCCCATGTTGAACCTGCTATCCCGTATTCTAGCACTGGTCTCACATAACCTGTGTACAGTTTCTTTAGTGTGCCCGTGTCCGATCCCCATGTTGAGCTTGCTATCCCGTATTCTAACACTGGTCTCACATAACCTGTGTACAGTTTCTTTAGTGTGCCCGTGTCCGCTCCCCATGTTGAACCTGCTATCCCGTATTCTAACACTGGTCTCAAATAACCTGTGTACAGTTTCTTTAGTGTGCCGGTGTCCGCTCCCCATGTTGAACCTGCTATCCCGTATTCTAACACTGGTCTCACATAACCTGTGTACAGTTTCTTTAGTGTGCCCGTGTCCGCTCCCCATGTTGAGCTTGCTATCCCTTATTCTAACACTGGTCTCACATAACCTGTGTACAGTTTCTTTAGTGTGCCCGTGTCCGCTCCCCATGTTGAACATGCTATCCCGTATTCTAGCACTGGTCTCACATAACCTGTGTACAGTTTCTTTAGTGTGCCCGTGTCCGCTCCCCATGTTGAACCTGCTATCCCGTATTCTAACACTGGTCTCACATAACCTGTGTACAGTTCCTTTAGTGTGCCCGTGTCCGCTCCCCATGTTGAGCTTGCTATCCCGTATTCTAACACTGGTCTCACATAACCTGTGTACAGTTTCTTTAGTGTGCCCGTATCCGCTCCCCATGTTGAGCTTGCTATCCCGTATTCTAACACTGGTCTCACATAACCTGTGTACAGTTTCTTTAGTGTGCCCGTGTCCGCTCCCCATGTTGAGCTTGCTATCCCGTATTCTAACACTGGTCTCACATAACCTGTGTACAGTTTCTTTAGTGTGCCCGTGTCCGCTCTCCATGTTGAGCTTGCTATCCCGTATTCTAACACTGGTCTCACATAACCTGTGTACAGTTTCTTTAGTGTGCCCGTGTCCGCTCCCCATGTTGAACCTGCTATCCCGTATTCTAACACTGGTCTCACATAACCTGTGTACAGTTTCTTTAGTGTGCCCGTGTCCGCTCCCCATGTTGAGCTTGCTATCCCGTATTCTAACACTGGTCTCACATAACCTCTGTACAGTTTCTTTAGTGTGCCCGTGTCCGCTCCCCATGTTGAACCTGCTATCCCGTATTCTAACACTGGTCTCACATAACCTGTGCACAGTTTCTTTAGTGTGCCCGTGTCCACTCCCCATGTTGAACCTGCTATCCCGTATTCTAGCACTGGTCTCACATAACCTGTGTACAGTTTCTTTAGTGTGCCCGGGTCCGCTCCCCATGTTGAACCTGCTATCCCGTATTCTAACACTGGTCTCCCATAACCTGTGTACAGTTTCTTTAGTGTGCCCGTGTCCGATCCCCATGTTGAGCTTGCTATCCCGTATTCTAACACTGGTCTCACATAACCTGTGTACAGTTTCTTTAGTGTGCCCGTGTCCGCTCCCCATGTTGAACCTGCTATCCCGTATTCTAACACTGGTCTCAAATAACCTGTGTACAGTTTCTTTAGTGTGCCGGTGTCCGCTCCCCATGTTGAACCTGCTATCCCGTATTCTAACACTGGTCTCACATAACCTGTGTACAGTTTCTTTAGTGTGCCCGTGTCCGCTCCCCATGTTGAGCTTGCTATCCCTTATTCTAACACTGGTCTCACATAACCTGTGTACAGTTTCTTTAGTGTGCCCGTGTCCGCTCCCCATGTTGAACATGCTATCCCGTATTCTAGCACTGGTCTCACATAACCTGTGTACAGTTTCTTTAGTGTGCCCGTGTCCGCTCCCCATGTTGAGCTTGCTATCCCGTATTCTAACACTGGTCTCACATAACCTGTGTACAGTTTCTTTAGTGTGCCCGTGTCCGCTCCCCATGTTGAGCTTGCTATCCCGTATTCTAACACTGGTCTCACATAACCTGTGTACAGTTTCTTTAGTGTGCCCGTGTCCGCTCCCCATGTTGAGCTTGCTATCCCGTATTCTAACACTGGTCTCACATAACCTGTGTACAGTTTCTTTAGTGTGCCCGTGTCCGCTCCCCATGTTGAGCATGCTATCCCGTATTCTAACACTGGTCTCACATAACCTGTGTACAGTTTCTTTAGTGTGCTCGTGTCCGCTCCCCATGTTGAACCTGCAATCCCGTATTCTAACACTGGTCTCACATAACCTGTGTACATTTTCTTTAGTGTGCCCGTGTCCGCTCCCCATGTTGAGCTTTCTATCCCGTATTCTAACACTGGTCTCACATAACCTGTGTACAGTTTCTTTAGTGTGCCCGTGTCCGCTCCCCATGTTGAACCTGCTATCCCGTATTCTAACACTGGTCTCACATAACCTGTGTACAGTTTCTTTAGTGTGCCCGTGTCCGCTCCCCATGTTGACTCTGCTATCCCGTATTCTAACACTGGTCTCACATAACATGTGTACAGTTTCTTTAGTGTGCCCGTGTCCGCTCCCCATGTTGACTCTGCTATCCCGTATTCTAACACTGGTCTCACATAACATGTGTACAGTTTCTTTAGTGTGCCCATGTCCGCTCCCCATGTTGAACCTGCTATCCCGTATTCTAACACTGGTCTCACATAACCTGTGTACAGTTCCTTTAGTGTGCCCGTGTCCGCTCCCCATGTTGAGCTTGCTATCCCGTATTCTAACACTGGTCTCACATAACCTGTGTACAGTTTCTTTAGTGTGCCGGTGTCCGCTCCCCATGTTGAACCTGCTATCCAGTATTCTAACACTGGTCTCACATAACCTGTGTACAGTTTCTTTAGTGTGCCCGTGTCCGCTCCCCATGTTGAACCTGCTATCCCGTATTCTAACACTGGTCTCACATAACCTGTGTACAGTTTCTTTAGTGTGCCCGTGTCCGCTCCCCATGTTGAACCTGCTATCCCGTATTCTAGCACTGGTCTCACATAACCTGTGTACAGTTTCTTTAGTGTGCCCGTGTCCGCTCCCCATGTTGAACCTGCTATCCCGTATTCTAGCACTGGTCTCACATAACCTGTGTACAGTTTCTTTAGTGTGCCCGTGTCCGCTCCCCATGTTGAGCTTGCTATCCCGTATTCTAACACTGGTCTCACAAAACCTGTGTACAGTTTCTTTAGTGTGCCCGTGTCCGCTCCCCATGTTGAACCTGCTATCCCTTATTCTAACACTGGTCTCACATAACCTGTGTACAGTTTCTTTAGTGTGCCCGTGTCCGCTCCCCATGTTGAACCTGCTATCCCGTATTCTAACACTGGTCTCACATAACCTGTGTACAGTTTCTTTAGTGTGCCCGTGTCCGCTCCCCATGTTGAGCTTGCTATCCCGTATTCTAACACTGGTCTCACATAACATGTGTACAGTTTCTTTAGTGTGCCCGTGTCCGCTCCCCATGTTGAGCCTGCTATCCCGTATTCTAACACTGGTCTCACATAACCTGTGTACAGTTTCTTTAGTGTGCACGTGTCCGCTCCCCATGTTGAACCTGCTATCCCGTATTCTAACACTGGTCTCACATAACCTGTGTACAGTTTCTTTAGTGTGCCCGTGTCCGCTCCCCATGTTGACTCTGCTATCCCGTACTCTAACACTGGTCTCACATAACATGTGTACAATTTCTTTAGTGTGCCCGTGTCCGCTCCCCATGTTGAACCTGCTATCCCGTATTCTAACACTGGTCTCACATAACATGTGTACAGTTCCTTTAGTGTGCCCGTGTCCGCTCCCCATGTTGAGCTTGCTATCCCGTATTCTAACACTGGTCTCACATAACCTGTGTACAGTTTCTTTAGTGTGCCCGTGTCCGCTCCCCATGTTGAACCTGCTATCCCGTATTCTAACACTGGTCTCACATAACCTGTGTACAGTTTCTTTAGTGTGCCCGTGTCCGCTCCCCATGTTGAACCTGCTATCCCGTATTCTAACACTGGTCTCACATAACCTGTGTACAGTTTCTTTAGTGTGCCCGTGTCCGCTCCCCATGTTGAGCTTGCTATCCCGTATTCTAACACTGGTCTCACATAACCTGTGTACAGTTTCTTTAGTGTGCCCGTGTCCGCTCCCCATGTTGAACCTGCTATCACGTATTCTAGCACTGGTCTCACATAACCTGTGTACAGTTTCTTTAGTGTGCCCGTGTCCGCTCCCCATGCTGAACCTGCTATCCCGTATTCTAGCACTGGTCTCACATAACCTGTGTACAGTTTTTTTAGTGTGCCCGTGTCCGCTCCCCATGTTGAGCTTGCTATCCCGTATTCTAACACTGGTCTCACATAACCTGTGTACAGTTTCTTTAGTGTGCCCGTGTCCGCTCCCCATGTTGAACCTGCTATCCCGTATTCTAACACTGGTCTCACATAACCTGTGTACAGTTTCTTTAGTGTGCCCTTGTCCGCTCCCCATGTTGAACCTGCTATCCCGTATTCTAACACTGGTCTCACATAACCTGTGTACAGTTTCTTTAGTGTGCCCGTGTCCGCTCCCCATGTTGAACCTGCTATCCCGTATTCTAACACTGGTCTCACATAACATGTGTACAGTTTCTTTAGTGTGCCCGTGTCCGCTCCCCATGGTGAACCTGCTATCCCGTATTCTAGCACTGGTCTCACATAACCTGTGTACAGTTTCTTTAGTGTGCCCGTATCCGCTCCCCATGTTGAACCTGCTATCCCGTATTCTAGCACTGGTCTCACATAACCTGTGTAATGTTTCTTTAGTGTGCCCGTGTCCGCTCCCCATGTTGAGCTTGCTATCCCGTATTCTAGCACTGGTCTCACATAACCTGTGTACAGTTTCTTTAGTGTGCCCGTGTCCGCTCCCCATGTTGAACCTGCTATCCCGTATTCTAACACTGGTCTCACATAACCTGTGTACAGTTTCTTTAGTGTGCCCGTGTCCGCTCCCCATGTTGAGCTTGCTATCCCGTATTCTAACACTGGTCTCACATAACCTGTGTACAGTTTCTTTAGTGTGCCCGTGTCCGCTCCTCATGTTGAACCTGCTATCCCGTATTCTAACACTGGTCTCACATAACCTGTGTACAGTTTCTTTAGTGTGCCCGTGTCCGCTCCCCATGTTGAACCTGCTATCCCGTATTCTAACACTGGTCTCACATAACATGTGTACAGTTTCTTTAGTGTGCCCGTGTCCGCTCCCCATGTTGAACCTGCTATCCCGTATTCTAGCACTGGTCTCACATAACCTGTGTACAGTTTCTTTAGTGTGCCCGTGTCCGCTCCCCATGTTGAACCTGCTATCCCGTATTCTAACACTGGTCTCACATAACCTGTGTACAGTTTCTTTAGTGTGCCCGTGTCCGCTCCCCATGTTTAGCTTGCTATCCCGTATTCTAACACTGGTCTCACATAACCTGTGTACAGTTTCTTTAGTGTGCCCGTGTCCGCTCCCCATGTTGAGCTTGCTATCCCGTATTGTAACACTGGTCTCACATAACCTGTGTACAGTTTCTTTAGTGTGCCCGTGTCCGCTCCCCATGTTGAACCTGCTATCCCGTATTCTAACACTGGTCTCACATAACCTGTGTACAGTTTCTTTAGTGTGCCCGTGTTCGCTCCCCATGTTGAGCCTGCTATCCCGTATTCTAACACTGGTCTCACATAACCTGTGTACAGTTTCTTTAGTGTGCCCGTGTCCGCTCCCCATGTTGAGCCTGATATCTACCTCAGTATCGCCATTCTGGTCTTAGCTTTGTTGATGGCTTTTTGTATCTGGTTTGTCCATGTCAACCTTGAGTCCTTTGTTATTCCCAGATAAATTGGACTTATGTCAAGGGGAAGAGTCTGGCTATTTAATTTCAGGATTACTTCTTGGGGCTTGGGATACTTTTTTGGTAAAATAGTTATCCCTAATTGGTGGACACAAATAATTTCTTCTTTTGGAGCTAAAGTTATTCCAAATTAAATTGTTCACGCCAATCTGATTGTGCACGCTCCTGTTATTGTCTCGCTTCTCACGTGAATTCCTCGGACATCCTAAATCGTTCTACAGTCCTTTCTAATATTCTATATTAAATGTATTTCTATCTGACTTGCTGTTGTCTATACTGTTAAGTTTCTCCAAGAGTTTATGAATGACATGTATGTTTTTCTCCTGATATTGTTCTAATGTTTTAATCTTGGCTGTCAACGTGTCAAAATATTCCTGTATTTGTATGCACTATTTTTCTCGTCCAGAGCTGTAATTATATTTTATTTAACTGTCGCTATTTTGACTATTGGTATTATTGGTATTATGTGTTGATCCATACAGCTTAAATTCCCCCCCCCCCCTACTTTGCGAATTAGTAAATTAACGCCATACACTGCTGAAATATAATATCCGATATATTTGTGACATTTCCCCCATCTCCTACCCCTGTCAGACATTTTACCAAAGAAAAGAGTTTGTCTGTCTTTGTATACATGTGAAAGAAAACATTTTTCTCATACCTTGTCGTGTATGTGATGTCTCTGTGGTGACCTAGCTAGGATCTATGACGTAACCACAACTAGACTACATATCATATACACATATTCTAGGGATCAGACCATGTATTTAAGTGTGTCAAGGTTACCAGTAAAGCTATCATAGGTCACAGTATCTTGTAATTATATATGGCAGTGTTAACCCCACCCCCCCCCCCCCCCGTATTATATCCCCACTAATTATTAACTTTCATCCTCGCCCCTTTCACTTCTTAACTCAAACGAGTAAAAGTACTAACAATTGGTTTGACAACATCAAAACAATGGATGTTTATTTGTTGAACATTACACACATTATAATAGTGAAACTAAGCATGGGAATCGTTACGAATTTCGTTATCAACACTTCTCTAACTAACTATAATGACCTTCAAGAGTCACGAAAAATTAGTTCATGTCCTTCGTTTGCACTGACATAACATATCAATTGTTCTATTCACCGTTTATATCCATGCGTTGATTTAATGTTGTCTAGCTACTTGTTATCAGTCCTAATTTATATTTCTTCGCTCGTCTAGTGTCATTATGTCCTACCCCTCAGCTTATACAGCGTAGATAATGTCTTCTGAGTCTCTTGTCTCAACGTCAGGATGATGTCCACAGTCATCAGACCTTCTTCGTCGTCTGTTGTCAGGAACTTGGCGAATGAATCTGTTCTTGTGCCTACGACATACGACTGTAGTTCTTTTACTGTGGTTTTCAGGCCAAGAGTAACACATATGTTACGACGTGTTGTCCGGGACTATAGCTTTGGGTTGAACCAACACGTCTTCCTCTGACGGGAATGCAGACGAATGCAACTCCGGGACTTGGAAGTCGGTTTAACGTGTGACAGGTATTAGCGACGACTCAAACATAAAATAACAAACTTACATATTCTTACACGTGTGTGGTCTTTTGTTATCTTTCAGTGTTGGTCTACTTCGGTGGTTTCTAATTATATTTCTATATGTGTGTCACTCACTGGCTATGATGTGTAGTATGTACTAGCTACTGATCTGGTCTATATCCTACCTACTAACTTCACGGTAGTCTTCTCTTCTCTGCGGTTTCTAATCTCTCCCTTGAACACTCGTCCCCCAGCTCGAAGTTTAGCTTCCCGCTTTGGTCAATGACTATGTTTTGTATTGAGTCATTTCCCTTGACTTTATTTGAGCTGGCGTATCACCAGAGAAAGGATATCATGTTCTGCAATCTATAATGTGACCTAGAAGGTCTTGGAATTCCCAGTAGAAATCGTGGTAAGGTAATCTATCTGGATGGACAGTCTTAATCAAATTTGTTTAAGAATTCAGAACAATACTCCGATCAATGAACTGATTTTCTCCGATCCCTTCTCTTTAGCCATTGATCTGTTATTCAGAGCCAACGCATGGAGGAGTAAACTGGTTTGGACAGCTCTCGTTCACTGGTTCTGATGCTAACAGTGAACTATCGGTCGCTGAACTCAGCAGCTAATGCACCGCTCAGCTTGATGAAATCAATTCAAATGTAGCTAATTGTTTTAAACTTGCCAGCATCTCCGCACATTGTTATCCGTATTATTTAAGCAATGTATCTTGTTGTAACACTGGTCTAACTACCTTCTTGCCAATATATCATCAAACAAAAAAGCTCAGATAATTATTGTGTATGCAACACGTTAAATGTGTGCTTTGGTCTCTATTAATATTATTTGCAAAACTAAAACAAAAAGGGCACACAAAAATAACATGTATTATGTCAAACAGATGAGGAAAAATGTAAGTACAATAAACATTAGCATAATCCCAGAATGAACAAGAAGTTAATGTACGTGCTGGTAGGCTCTCACGTCAATAAAGATGACACATGGCCATATCCATGACCAGGGCCGATGCGCCTCTCTATCAAATTCAACAGTTCTCTTTACAATTGGTTATGTCACAGAGCGCAGTCACGTACTAAAGAAATGTAGTCCAGATCGAGTGTGACTCGTCTCCCTTGTGTGACGCACAATCGGCCCCATATTTCACAACCAATGTTTGAGAGGTCTTCACAACACTGACGAACATCAAATGGCATTACCTCCTGGAATCGTACCCACGCGAACAAGGTAAAACATCACTAATTTGATCACCTGCTTCAGAGAACTGATAATCGATGTGGCACAGCGGCAGCAGTCTAGTACTCTCGAAACAGGAAACGCCCATGAGAAAGGTCCCGTGTGCGCTTGAACTCGAACTCATAAACTACATCCACGATGCTACAGACAATAACTTACCTCGCATCAACCCTCATGAGGATAATGGAAGCGAAATTGGGACCCATCCAATAATATCATAATAAATATAATGACAAACAATTAATTAAATAAAGTGCCTGAGGATGACCGCTGTTTTTTCGAAAAAATACAGGTTAACGTCTGACAATGTACGACGAAGAAGAAGAAGAAGAATTAAATGAAGTGACACACATCAATTTATATACAGTGTAGTGACAAATAATTTTAAAAATAAAGTGAAGAACAACATTACAACTATATTGGCGAACAGCAGAATACATGTGTTGACAAACAATATAATTCATATAGTTACAAACAGTGAAATAAATATAGTCACAAAGGGTAGAATAATTATAGTCAATACTATTATAATAACTATAATCACAAACAGTGAAATAAATATAGTCGCACACATTAGAATAGATATAGTCACAAACAGTGAAATAAATATAGTCACAAACAGTGTAATACATATAGTCACACATAGTGAAATAAGTATAGTTACAAACATTGAAAAAATATAGTCACAGACATTTAAATAAATATAGTCACAAATAGTGAAATACACATTGTCACAAACAGTGAAAATATAGTCACAAACAGTGAAATAAATATAGTCACAAACAGTGAAATAAATATAGTCACACACAATGGAATAAATACAGTCACACACAGTGAAGAAATATATTCACAAACAGTAGAATACATATAGTGTCAAACAGTGAAATAAATATATTCACAAACAGCAGAATACATATAGTCACACACATTAGAATGGTCCGCCGGGCTGTTTGTGTATTACAAGGTTAAGAATAACATCACTGCCCCAAAGAGAGCATGCCCTAGGAGGCGAGTAACTGTGTGAGATGCATAACTGCGGCCATGGTTTGTTAAGAGCAGCATTGAATACGCCTAACGGGCTGCAGGTCTGCTTCACTCTGGTGTTTGAGTCTATTAAGATGGAATCACACATCGGTTGCCCACCTTCGACGGCACTTGTCCTAACTTAGCTGAGTAATACGCTGCTCCAGTCTAGCCCTCTAGGGGGGAGGGGGGGAATCATTCTCCCTGCTGCATTTAGATCACGCAAGAGTTTGTATCTGCACAGGAGTATCCGCCTCTGTAGAAGTACAGGTCAACTGAGAACTAAGAGCTTTATAATAAATACTATCACAAACAGCAGAATAAATATAGTCACACACACACTTAATTTCAATACAATGACAACTATAATCAGTATTGGGACAAACAGTAACAAAAATATAGTGACAATCAATAGATAAAAGATAATAGGAAAGTATCACAATAAAAGTTAACTTTTTACTAACATAAATGCAATTGGTGTCCTCTCAATGCGAAAGCTTATGCTAATTGAATATACCACTGTCGTTAATCGAACTAACTGCTCTTCATGTGCATGTGGATTGTAGTGGGAGAGGTGATTGTTGGAGTGACTTCGTTTTACATTGTGGATACTGATTCTTATAAAAGTATTAACACAATGAGGTTAGGAGATGAGACCTTCAATACTACTTAGTCTTAATGACAGAAATGCATCTCTAACATATAAAAACATGTAAGACAATACTGATGGAATAAAAACACTTTCAGAATATTTTCAACCCAACAGGCAATCATGGAAAAAAATATATATCCCTAGAAACAAGGATGATCTGGAACCTGACGCATTTATTCAAATTCAGAGCAATAAAGAAGAGCCATATAAATAAGTCACCTTTTATGGATGACATTACAACTGTAGACATTCAAGCTTGTGGGAAGATGTGACTGAAATTAATGGAGATCATATTTGGAACAACATCAACATTAATTAATGGACCTGACCGTTGGCAACACACTGCAATAATAACAATCTGGAAGAAAAAAGACAGTAACAAATATTTTGATATGTGTAGAGGCCTTTCGCTTCTGAAACATACATGACACATATATGTGTGGAAGAAAGATATTGAAAAATAATACCACAAATTGTTGAACTACAGCTAAGCATAGATCAATTTGGATTTCATGAGAGAATATGATTTCATTAATCAAATGAAACCTTTTAAACTTCCTCTGGAGCATAGGTCTACAACTAAATACATGGCAATTAAAACACCAATAGAAAAGAAGAAATGAATATGTCAAACATTTAATTATAATAGTTTTATGTCAGAAGAAAACTGTGTATAGCGTAGGCAGGAATATACTCTGGAGAATATTCATCATCATTATGCAGCATGTCTTTTGTAGAACGTCGTTCCCATCACAGTATGTCTGAAAGAAACTCGTTATCTAGCCAAAACTTCGCTTCCGCCACTCAAACTCAGGCATTCCTGTATATCGTTGTGCCATCTTTTTCTTGGTCTATCCCTTCCTCTTTTGCCTGGCACCATACCTTGCATTACCGTTCTCTCAAGACCGTTGTGTCTCTTGATGTGACCAAAGTATTTGCATTTTCTAGCCAAAATGAAATTGATAAACCAGTTCTCCTCTATGCTCAACTCTTGCCGAATGTCTACATTTGTTTGTTTTTTGTATCTGTCCAGGGTATTCTATAACATTTTGACTCGAAGGATTATATTCTTTGTCTATAAATGTTGGTAATCGTCTATGATTCACAGCCATAAGCTGTCACAGGAAAAACACAGGCTCTCAAGACGTTTACTGTTATCATTGTGTTGGTGCTCTGCCATAATTTCTTCAGGCTGTTCAGTCTCTGCATTGCCACCTCAGTCTTCTTCTGATTTCTATCGAGCAGTCGCCATTTTTTTTAATTCTGAAGCCCAGCTCTCCCTTTTAGAGTCGTTGTCGCACAGGTCGATCTGCCGCCTCTTCCACCAGCAGCTGTGTGTACTTTTCAGGGGTGGACTCCCCTTCTTGTCGTTTCACTCACGTAGTTCAGCCGGCCAGCCAAAGGTAACTAGGAGTGCAAACTTTCAGGCTAAACACAACAGCTCTAAAGCAGCAAACACTGACTTTTTAAAACCCACCGCAACACACCATAACAACCCTCTGTGGTTAGGACGGGGTCAGCACTGCACTGAACAGACCTGAAAACAGAAATAGAACAACCATTTGCTGCACTATGACAATCGATGTCAATCATAAAGACACCCCAGACCATGATTATCCAATGTAAAGCCTAGGAGAACGTAGGCCGAACCAGTAGACAATTGGTGGCGGGAAATGAGCATGCTGAGCCCAACGTAGGCTTCGTCACATTGTAGCTTTGCTAATGCACCATCTAAACTACTGAGTTTCAAAACAGTACGTTCATGTTTCTGCTTTGGGTGAACATAAAATTAACAGACATGTCAGCAAAGCAATGACAAAAAAAAGGGAAGATAACAATTAAAATGTTTGACAAACAAACTCGGGGTCACCTCAGTTATCAAGATGTGTGCCTGTCGGTGGGTAACTACACACTGCGGTCGGTAAAAAATGGACTACTAGGAACAAGCACAAGAAAACCTAAGAGGGGGGAACACTCACAGAAACAAGATAGCCAACTTTCATTGAGCGTTCTAAAGTTAAATATTTGAGGCTGAAAATGGACCAATCTCTGACCAGAACAGATCCACAGGCAGCGACCGCTGACAGAGAAGGTGGCGTGGTGTTGTGATGTTGTGTTTATGTCCGCTCCAACGACCTCACCGGTTAAGGGATGACCTGACCTGATGCACAAGAACTTTTGAAAAGCAAACTGGAGGTTATTTCAAGAAACATTGCATTCTTTCCTCACAAACACAACCGACAGTGTTGAAACGCACAAAGAAGAGGTTTGAAATGAAACACACTTTTGGAAGCATCATCATAATGTATCCCATGGGATTGTCAAAAGTCATATATACCATTCTGGAATAAATAAATACCGGGTGTTATATATTTTATAATAAATACAAGAACCCTATAGACAACGCCATGACAGGAAGCAGAGTTGCAGTACAACAAATATGTGCGCTAAAGTAATTCTAAAAATTGGCAGCTACATTCTCCACATTAGATCGGAAGCATATTTGCAATTGAGCCTGGTCACTGGTTGACAGTCTGTCGAGAAAAGAAAAAGAGGGCAAACCCAACAAAAAGTCAGTAATAGATGAGAAAGAATAATCACTGAAGATACAAAAGCAGGGTATTATAATCGTTACTTCCCAGCAGTAAACATAGTTGGAAACCTGACAGAACAGACATAAAATACTTGGCTTCACTGAGAAACCAATAGACAGAGCCACACGTCAAAGCCTCCATATTTGAATTATACTTTAACATGCAATATCCCCAGCAAGCCTTGAAGAAACAAGCCTATAAAGGCCCCAGGGGCGAACAAGATTAATAATGAATGTTACTTCACATGGGGACACGAGGAACAGAAACGACTTTTATATTTATCACCCTGGCACAAAGAAATGGCAAGCTTCCTATATAATGGAGAAATGCACATATTGTCACAATACTGTCAAACAAAATATCTCAGAATGAACCCAACATTTATCGTCCGATATCACAAAAAAACCGTAGGATGAACCCAACAGCTAACGGCCGATATCACAAAAAACCTCAGGATGAACACAACATATATCGGCCCTTCACCCTAAATCGTGATTGCGAAAATAATTGGAGAGAATTGAAAACACACATATTGGTTTCTTGAGAAGTCTAACACCTTTTGGCAAGAACGAGCAGGGTTATAATTGACAGCTGCATAGATAATCAAAATAGTTATTTAGCGGATCCATGGATATTCAAACGCCCTTAATAGGGGACGGCGTGGCCTAGTGGATAAGTGGCACGGCTCACAATCCGAAGGTGCTGGGTTCGATCCCCATCACAGCACCGGCCGTTACCCCGGGGAAGCAAACCTTTAGAAAATGCAAGAGGAAGCAGACCCTTTCATAAAATGCATGCTGAAGTCGGATGCATTGGGCCGACAGGCGCAAAATAAAAACCACAGTGCAACGCACACCGCCTTGGGGACTAGAGAAATAAGGCGAACGCAAAAAAAAAAAAACGCCCTTAATTATGACACATGACAGACTAGCAAGGAATGGATCAAGACAACAACAGTCACACACAACAACAAAGTGCACATAAGACAGCGAACAAAGAAACTGAACAGATGAGCCATGTGAAATACAGTGATGGTGGCCTACAGCTCTATGACATACAATAATCCAAATGGCAGTATTAACTAACGGTTAAAAAAGACTATCGCCATATTAATTTGTGTTTATATTTTAAAATTAGAGGGGTGTCTTTAGTTTCAGCCATTGTTTTCTGGAGGCCTGTTTTATGAGACCTTCCCATTGCGGATGAAGTCATGTCATCGGAAGCTCAGGATACGCCGCTGGTTGCGCATGTGAACGACTTCTAGTCTCCACATATCATGTTTCAGCAATGTCCATGTTTCGGAGCCGTAAAGAAGGACTGGGATCACACAAGATTGGTCCCAAAGGAGGGTTTGCCACTACTCCCCACAGATCGTAGGTCGTGCATAGCGGGCGTAGCTAGTCGGATCCGCCTTGACATATTGGGACCGCTGTGACCATCGGCGGATATCATGTCAACCAGGTAGATGGGTCCGTTGGTGTGACCTTTAGTTTCAATACCTTGTGATGCTCTGTCTGAAATACGGTTCTTGACTTTGGTCTTGGCCCAATATATAGGCAGGCCATTTCACTATTTAACATTGCCAGAGAGCGCTGCAGCGCAGATATGTATGTGCCAAATAGGACAATGCCGTCCGCGATAACGAAATCAGTGAGTATTGACTGATCAATAGTAGGACTTCATGTCCACGTATGCAGCTTACAAGCGACGATTTAAGGCTCTGTGCAATACAGCGATGAGACTCATAAGATATAAATCGTCCGTTGTAGATCGGCCTTGGGTGAAGCCAGCCTGTTCTGGTCGACGTTTTGTGCTCAAGAGAGGTATCTTCTTCTTCTTCTTCGTACGCAGTCAGACAGTAACCAATATTTTTTTCGAAAAAAGCGGCGGTCATCATGAGGCTGTCGACACTGCCATAGAGCTTGTCTTGCAGTTCCACTGGTGATGGCCACATCTGCACTCTCTGATCCTCGTATGTCGGGCAGTTCTGCAGCAGATGTTCAGCGGTCATTTTACCGGTACTGCACGGGCATTCGTCGGTACAACCTATCTTCAATTTGTTGAATAGGTGGTACCTCAGTCTGTTGTGGCCAGTGCGAAGTCTTAAGACAACGACCTGCTCTCTTCTGTTCTATTGGTAATAGCCATCGTTTTTGGTGTAACCAGTATGTTCGGTTTCCCATTTGGTCATGTATCTGGCTTTAATAAGCTGTTTTGACTCTTCGTACGTCATATTAGTATCTGTTTGTGATAGTCTTGCACCTTCTTTTGCCAGTCTGACTGCCTCCTCGTTGCCTTGGATGTTGCAGTGTGATGGGACCAACTGTACCACTACTCTTTTTGGTACGGACTGCTGGCACAGTTGACAGAGTGCTGCTCTTAAGCCATTAAGCTCAGTGTTTTTCTGGCTTTTTAGCGCTGTGATTACGGCCAGAGCATCTGCACGCAGGACTGTATGGCTTTCATTTTCTTTATGTGTCACCATTTCTTCCACTGCCGCCCTCGGTGTCTCTGTCTCAGCTCTGAAATTGCTTGTGTACTTACCAGTAGTGAATGACAGTGTTATTTTTCTGCCATTTGGTAGGTTCAGGAATGCTCCTGCCCTTCCGTTCTGTGTAGTGTTTGTTACAGAACCGTCAGTGTATGCATGGGTCGAGTCCATGCTTGGGTAGTTTTTCGATATAAAGCTTAGGGTAGTATCTCTCCTTTCTTTTTCAGTCTGGCAGTTTTTGTTTCCAATACCTGTTATATTTTCTACCACCTCTGGAAATATATCCTGCCTCCAGGTAGGTTTTCGTACAGTAGTGATGGGTTTTGGTGTTGTTATTGCGTTTATGGGATCTTCGTGCATCTTTGCTTTGGCTTTTTCTGCAACGTTTCTCCGCTTTAGTTTCCCATTTCCCAAATTGTTTAGTCTCTGGTGCATTGGATGGTCAGTCAGTCTTCGGAGTTTCTCTGACTGCAGCTGGGCTCTGCAGTCTCTTATATCGGTCATGGATTGCAGTTTTGTAATCTTTTCAAGTTCTACAATTGGCGTTGACTTCATGCCATCTGTTATAACTCTGATGGCTTGGTTTTGAGGTTTGCTAACTTTATCGAAGTTTGCCTTTGCTGCTGTTGTCCATGCCGTAATGCCATACTCGAGAACTGGTCTCACTCTTCCAGTATAAAGTTTCTTTAGTATGCTTTCGTCTGCTCCCCAGCTTGTGCCAGTAAGTTTCCTCATGATTGCCATTCTTTCCCTGGCTCTCATTCGGTTTCTCTCGATCTGACTTTTCCATGTTATGCGCCGATCAAATGTGACTCCCAGATAGTTTGGGTTGTCGTTTGGCTGTAGGAATTTGCCATTTAAACTTAATTTGTTATTTTGGGGTTTAACTGAAAGCGGGAATATTGTGCAAGTGGGTTTCTCCTCGTTTATTTTTACCAGCCATGAGTTCGCCCACTCTTCCAGCGATGTTAGGGCTTGCTGCATCCGATTTCTTGCTATGGTGAGATTCTTTTCAGAGGTCCACATAGCCAGATCGTCTGCAAACATTGAGCTATGGACTCTTCTTGGTATATTCTCTGTAATGTCGTTTATATACACCAGGAAGAGTGTGGGTGACAGTACTCCCCCTTGGGGTACTCCCTGCTCGAGTGTCACCTTTTTGCTCATCTGCCCTTGTACTTGGACTCTGGCCGTTCTTTGTTTGAGGTAGTGGTTGATCCACTTGTACATTTTCCCACAAACATCACTTCTTCTTAGCTTGACTCTAAGTCCATCTTTCCAGACTTTGTCAAATGCCTTTTCCAGGTCCACCCAAACCGCTACTGTGTGTTTCTGTGCCTGGTAGGCATCTTCTGTTTCCTGGGCTATGAGGATGACCTGGTCCTCAGTGGATATGTGCTGTCTAAAGCTTGATGTGGAATTAATATTCGTTTTTCTTCCAGATGCCACATCAGTCTGGTGTTTATCATACGTTCAATCAGTTTGCCGACACAGCTCAGTAGGCTGATAGGCCTGTATCCATTTGGATCTGTTTTGTCGTTTCCTTTTTTTGGTACTGGTACAAGTACTGCGTCTTTCCATGCCTTCAAGAGAGGTATGAGTCTAGCCAGTAGCACGTTGGCAAACATCTTCCCAGGTAACGAGATGAGTGTTATAGGCATGTAAATACTGCAGTCTTTACTGGTACTCGTGGCTGTGTACAGGGAGACGACGAGTCGATTGCGCCAGTCGACTGGGAAGTGTTCTTTGTATCCTCACTATTATGTTTAAATCGAATATATGATAATAACTCTCCTCGTGAATATAGTACTCTAACTTACAATGATTTGTACAGTGTAACTATCACTTCCTTGCTTATATAGCCTGTTCACCAAATACAATAATGAAAAGGAGTAACGTGTATGCAACATTAGGTTAATAGAGAAAATAAAATTGTGTACAAACAAATGTATGTATACTCGGAAGTAACAAACCGCAATTCTTATGATATGAAAATGCAACACCTAACAGTTTATAATCTGAAGCAATATAGCCTCATAATATGTACTCTGAATTAACAGACACTCATATTGCATACTCTGAAGTAGCAGACGTTTATATTTTATTCTGAAAATTAACATACCTCATAATTTGTAATCTGAATTAACAAAACCCCATGTTTTATCCTCTGGAGAAACAAAACGTAATATTTCAGAATGTGAAGTAACAAAACTTCATATTTTGAATTCTGAAATACGATAAACCTCACATGTTATAATCTAACAAGACCTTATATTTTATAATCTGAAGTAACAAAAAGGCACATTGTGTACATAGAAGTACACAGCTTTATATGATGTAATGTGAAGTAACAAAATCTTGTATATGATAATCTGAAGTAACAAAATCCCTGATATTAGACTCAGGAGGTATCAGCAACATATATTTTCGAATTTGTAGTAAAAAAACCTCTTGTGTTATAATCTGAAGAAAGAAAATCTCTTATGTTGTAATCTTAACTGGTGTAATATGAAGTATCAACATCCCTGATATTGAACTTTGATGTATCAACAACTTATGTTTTATAATATGAAGTAACACCTTCAAACTTGGGAAAAAGTATATCTGTTTTATATATTTTGAAATAATAGAATGCCAAGTTATACTTTCAAAAAACCAGATCCCCCAACGCTGTTGAAAATATTGAAATGTATCCTTTCTTGTATGTATGTATGTTGTTCGTCTATCAGGCGGGATGAACACCTTTCCTTTTGCATTTTAGCCAGTCCTTTCAGTCGAGTATTCTGTATTTTGGGGTTGTGGATGGGTGCCCAAAGGGCAGACAAGTCTGATTTGGGATCTGCATACTCGCAGGCAGGAATGACCTGTGAAGATTGCTTCCCGAGACTGTGATATTTCAAGGGCTTTTCTGGTTTTTCTCCGTTGTTCTGCTGCAGTATTTTTAGAAGCCCCGCATGGCACCGCATCTATGCGGAGAGCTGTACGCCATGATGTACGGTCTTTTGCAACATCGTTCCATGTTTCGAGGCTTATGCTGAAGGCTTTTAAAGTGTTTCTTGAAAGCGATTTTTCCTTCGGAGCGTTCACCATTTTCCATCTCGCCATAGACGATTTGCTTTGTAAACCGATCGTCTGGCAAGCAAACAACATAGACCGCCCAGCGAATATGTGATTGCAATATGATGTTATCAATGCTAGGTATACCAGCTCTATCAAGAATAGCAGTATCCGGAAGCCTGTCTTGCTATTTGACATTCACCACCCTGAGACAAAGTGTGTAAAAGTAATGCAGCTTCTGTGAATACCGCCTGTATACGGTTCATGTTTCACTTGCATATAGCAACACAGGGACTACCACTACTCTGTACACGTCCAGCTTCGTCTGGAGGCTGATGCAATTTCCATTCCAGACGTTTGAGTGTAGTCTGCCAAAAGTGGCCCTGGCTTTGACGATTCTAACGTTCATCTCATCATCCATGACTACATTCTGTGACAGTGTACTACCGAGGTATGTTAATCTAATTAAAACTTTCAGTTTTTCATCATTGATCTTGATGATTGGCTCGGTATACGTTTTGACACTAGATGGTTGGTACATTATTTCAGTTTGATATGTGTTGATGGTAAGTCCAAAGTTGAAGCACGATAAGGAGAAATGATTTCTGCTTTTCTGCAGATCAGCCTCAGTGACAGCGTACAGAGCACTATCGTCAGCAAACAGAAGATCTCTGATCGTATGTGTCTTGACTTTAGTTTGTTCTTGAAACTGCCTTGAGTTGAACAGCTGACCATATATACGATATCTCATATACATGCATATGTCCTCATCTCTGAAAGCATCAGTCAGCATGTCAGAGAACACCATGTTAAACAAGGTTGGTACAAGCGCACACCCCTGATTAACGCCATTTGTTACTGGAAACGACTTTGAAACAGCACCTTTTTCCTGATCTCGATCATGCATTCCATCATGCAGTTGCCGTACTACTTGACAAATTGTATTGGGCAGCCGTACTTTGTCATGATTTTCCACAGGTCTTCTATGTTTACCTTATCAAACGCCTATGTCAGATCGATGATCGATCTGTTGTATATACAGTTGCAAACAGATGCATGCACGGATGCACATAAGCATGTAATAAGACTAGAAATAAACATTGCTTCCTCCCTACATTATATACTGCATTTTCTACGCGTGCATTCATTCGGAAAAGGATATTGGGAGCGATCCTGTGATACATGTACTATTCGGCCTGACAAACCTGGTTAAGCACAAAATTGTCGGGACTGGGTTTGTCTTTAAACATCAATCCATACTCTCTCTGCCACTCTACATGGGCGCAGTCATGTTTCCAGAGTTACTGGCTGTTGTCAGGTCACGCAAGGAGTATTTGACAAAGTACAACAGTAAAAAAATGTGACATACCTACATTTGATTTCCGACCAAAGTTGTAAATATCTGTGTTACCAACATCAACTGCAAAAAAAAAAAAAGAAAAAAAAAAAAAAGAAAAGGGTTATCAGAAATAACCAGTTCAGCTCAGCTTAAGAAACAACACACTCACATTTTGGATACACATACACACTCATTTACGTCAACCACAAACACACATACAAACTCATTTACTTAGTCACATAAATACACTCATTTACTTCAGACACCCAGACAAAATCATGTATATGAGACATACAAACACAATCATTTACTTCAGACACACAAACAGGGGACGGCGTGGCCTAGTGGTTAAGTGACACGGCTCACAACCAGAAGGTGCTGGGTTCGATCCCCATCACAGCACCGGCCGTTACCCCGGGGAAGCAAACCCTTAGAAAATGCAGGAGGAAGCAGACCATTACATAAAATGCATGCTGAAGTCGGATGCACTGGGCCGACAGGCGCAAAATAAAAACGCAGTGCAACGCACACCGCCTTGGGGATTAGATAAATAAGGCGAACGCAAAAAAAAAAAAAAAAAAAAAAAGACACACAAACACAATCATTTACTTGAGACACACACACATAATCATTTACTTGAGACCCACAAACACAATAATGTACTTGAGACACACAAACACAATCAGTTACTTCAGACCCACAAACACAATCATCTACTTTAGACACACAAACATAGTAATTTATTTCAGACACATAAACAAAATCATTTACTTGAGACACACAAACACAATCATTTACTTGAGACACACGCATGCAATCATTTACTTGAGACACACAAACACATTCATTTAGTTGAGAGACACAGGCCCACTCATATACTTGACACACACACACACAATAATTTACTTGATATATACATAGAAACAATCAGACACTCACAAACCATCATTTACTTCATATTCACAAATACAATCATTTACTTCAGACACACAAAAACATTCATGTACGTCAAACACAGACATACAAACACAATCATTTACATGGCACACATAAACAATCAGACTGTTAAAAACATTGCTTCTCTCCTATTTCAATTTAACAATCATAAATGTATGTAATCTTTTTCATCGATCACTCTCAAATATTCATATCTACTTGCAAGATAGGCCTGCGGGTCTTTCTTGGTGAACTGCTAATTGCTCAGGCATCGAGTAAAATCTGGGAAGAAACTATGCCAATGGGCACCATAAAACAGTCAAGGTCGCAATACAATGATACAGGACGAGAAAGGGACATGTCTCAGACAAGCCCAAGACAGTATGTCTCGTTCCATAGAGTACTTCTCTGACATATAAACAGCAAGATCAAGGTAACCCAGGAAATGCAATCGCCCCCGAAATTAATATGTTAGAGAAGAACCACGCCATAACAACAGATAAAGTAACTGAATGGGTAAAGATACTAACATAGGTGAAAGCTGTGGGTGTGGATATTATCCAACCAGAGCTCCTACAAGTGGGTAGTTAAGTAATAATTGAGGCTCTGACATGCAGCTGTAACATAATTTGGCGGACAGGGAGTTGCCAGCCATCTGGACCAAATCAGTGGTATTAACGCTTCATAAATCAGTGAACCTAAAGATGTGTCAGAGCGATAGACCAATTAGCCTCATCAGTTATCCTAGCACAGTTCTCTTATGAAAAATCATCAACAAATTAATACCACAAGCAGAGAATATCATTGCCGAAGAGCAAGCAGGGTTTTGAGCGGGAAGATGTACCACTGGGACATATTTAATCTGCGGATATTACATGAGAAATACTTCAATATGTATCAACAACACAAATACCATGCCTTCATCGATTTAAAAAATGCGTTCCACAGAGTAGGGCATTCGGAGCTATGGACAACAATCAATAATTATAAGAGCAATAGTAATATTGAGAAGGTAATTGAGAACCTTTATGAGAAGGCGTCAAGTGCAATTTCTGAAGACGGAATACTAGTCGAATGATTCCGCGCGTGTTTTTCTGTTGGAATCAGACATGTTTGAATACTTTATCCAACACTCTTCAATGTGTTCTTGGAAAGCATAATGCAGGCGGCGCTGTAGGGACATATTGGTACGGTAAGTGACAAAACGATTATAAACCTACGAATTGCAGATTATATAAATGGTCTGGCAGACACGGAAATGGATCTCCAGAAGTTAATCATCAGATTGGACAGAACGGCGCAGAGCTATGCAATGGATATAAATGCATAGAAAACAAAGCTGATGACTAAGAACACATATTTAAAAAAATGACCAGGAACTCGAAGTTTTACATCAGTACAAGAATATGGGATCACTGATCAACGACGAGGGCTCGCAGCCTGAGATAAATGTCAGAATAGCACATACATTTGCAGGGGTTACGAGTTTGAAGCCCACATGGCAGGATAGCTGGTGTAGTAAAATGAAAATGAGATGCTTTAAAAGACTCGTAAAAGCTATGTATAAGGATTGTGTCACGAACGTAGACATACGATGAGGACTGGAAAACGCAATTTGGTCTTTTAATGATCTGTTCACTGATATCAAAAGGCTAACGATGGTTTGGTATGGGCACCTCACGAATCCAGGGGAATTAAACAGCCTATCCTGCGTGGTTGCATACCAGGAAAGAGAGGGCAAAGAAGCGAACGGAAGAGATGGGCACTGCGTGGTCAAACCTTCGTCCCAGTGAGGCACGACTGACTGCAGCGAACAGAGACAGATGGCGTGGGATTGTAAGAGTATCTGCAAGTGTGCCCCGACGACCTAATGGCTCATATGATGGACTGAACTGAGCAACTAAATAAGCGGAACATATTTAACTACAACCTTTCATCAATGGTCATAAATGTGTTATTAATTGGTTCAAGAAAATAGTCCCACAACATACATCGGTGCCTGAAATATGGAAACCTACTTCAGACATCGGCAGTTAGATACGTCTACATCCCAAAGGGTGTAAATGAGCAACTAGGACCAAATAATTGTTAGACAGCAGTAAATGCAGGCGGCCAAAGACATGCTAGACCTTTGTGATAGACGAAGGGCACTGAAAAACCAAAATCATCAACCTGATGAGGTCGGCAAATATAAAGAGGTCAAGAAAGCGATACAACAAAAGATGAAAAAGGCGAAACAAGCGACGATATGTGAGCAATGTAAAAACATCAAAGAGAGCATACACGTTTGTCAAAGAACTGGTAATACCAAGACGAGGCATGAACGTTATGATCCAGGATAAAATCGGCAAAAATCTTATTAAGGACAAGGACGTACTGGAACGATAAACAGAGTACTGCTCCTAGTTATACAACTATGAGGGACGGAATGAACCTTAGAAAACAATCCCTGCAACGCCAACAACTATAGAGGATAACCAACTGATAATGAACGAAGAGGTAGCTGCCGCGGTAAATACATTGAAAAAAAGGAAAGCGGCCGGCGTAGACAATATACCAGCAGACCTCTTACATGAAGGTCGGGAGGTAGTTGTGGAAGGCCGGACACACATCGGCTACAAAATATGGGCGACTGGAAACTGGCCGGAGTTATGGACACAATCAATAGTTATACCTTTAAATAAATCTGAAAATCTAAAGCTGTGAAAAAATTATAAAACAAAAGCTTCATCAACAACCCTAGCAAGGTAATGCTTTGACTACTCATCGACCGATTGAAACCTCAATTAGAGAACATCATCGCTTCAGAGCAGGCAGGTTCCAGGCAGAAAAAAAGCACTACAGAACATATTTTTAATTTAATTAAGACTGATAAGCGAGAAAAATGTAGAACAGCAGCAAAGGGGCATCATGTGTTTGTTATTTTAAGAAGGCGTTTTATAATAGGGTATGGCATAACGCGCTAAGGGGAACCATGAGGATGTATAAAATTAACATTTTAAAGGTCCTTGAACACCTGTATGGCAAGGCGTCTAGCGCAGTTCTTGTGAATGGGAGGCGAGGGAACTTGTTTCGAACATCAGTTGGTTTGAGACAGGGTTGTACACTCTCTCCAACTCTTTTCAATATATTCCTTGATGGAATTATGAGTGAGGCACTTGGAAGTCACGTTGGTACTGTCAAGATAGGGGGCCAAACGAATACCAACGTTCGTTTTGCAGATTACATTGGCAGGTTGGTGGGTTCAGAAGCAGAACTCCAGGAATGGGTCAGAAGGCTCGATGAAATAGCTCTTGACTATGGTATGGAGTTAAATGCTGGAAAGGCAAAATTAATGATCAACAACACCGATGGCTTCAACTGCAGAATAACAGCTAATGGTCAGGAATTCGAAGGGATTGACCGTTTTAAATAACTGGTGTGGATTGTCAGTGATGAAAGTTCAACATGTGAGGTGTTGGCCAGAATAGCTCAGACAAAAGCGGCGCTTGCACGGCGCAATACAATCTGGCAAGATATACGGTTAGCACTATGCAGGAAAATAGGAATAATGTGTACACTGTTCCTGTCAATATTCGTATTTGCTTGTGAGACATGGACAATTACAACTAACCTTTAGCGGAGGATACAGACTATGGAAATGATAAGTTTCCGAAGACTTGTAAATGCCACGCACAAAGATCGAGTTACAAATGAGGAAATACGAGATATAATTACAACAGCAATAGGACCCTTTGATAACCTCTTGATAACGTTCAAAAGAAGGGAAGTTGCTTGGTACGGTCTTATATCCATATCAAATGGTCTTGTACATATGTTCCTCCACTGAAAGGAGCAAGTCAGACGACAACCAGGCCGGCCCACAAGGAGGTGGAAGAACAACATAAACAAATAAACCAATCTCCGACCAGATGAGCAGTTGAGGAACAGGCAGCGGCCGCTGACAGAGAACGGTGGCGTGGGGTTATCAATTACGGGATGACCTGAGATAATTGGAAATGCATGACACATCATGAAATCATGAGTGTTCTTATGTAATCATTGTGCATCTTAGACTTCTATAGTTGTCCATCACAAGTGATGAAGACCACTCTCTTTGTTCAGCCATGTGGACAGTCGTATCTCTTGCTGTGTCCGCTGAAATTGGTGACTTGCGCGGTGATTTGGATTAAAGTGAGGAAGAAACTGCGCATTTTGTCAACCTCCCTTACAGAGCCTAAGCTACATTTTGACAGTGGCAAGACTTTCATCGAGACGACGGGAGATAACATAGGATGCAGATTTTGCCTCAGGGTTACCACCGAAGCCTTTCCGTAAACACGTAACCCGCAGGGCAGAAAAGGTGGGATGGTATATAAAGGTGTTTGTCGTGCTTTTTCGATAACCACACGAGGTCGTATGGACACCACTCAGAGTATGAGTGAGTCTGGCATCTCTCCCCAGCTGTATTCAGCTCATCATAGTAGCATCTACAATCCCCACACGCCAAATTCGTGAAGGTGATCCGGCAGAACTAACCCGTGAAATACGACACAGGTATTAGCGTAGTGCCATTCAACCGGCGTCCAGACCAGGATAAACGGATGAAAGAAATCACACAAAAACAAAGGAAATAACAAGTCCTGACGTAAAACAACACAACGTTTCCGTGTACACAAGTGTAAGACGTCGACTAGTGTGAATTCCAGGCAAATCTGGCGGCATCCATAATGATCCAAAAACAGTAGAGAAATGTAGACTAGCAGCCAGTTACGGCGCTATCTTTGCCTTGGCTTAGACTTAAAGAAATATAATATACGGTTACATCAGAAACAAAAAAAATAAAACACAAATACAACGTAACTAAACTTAACGTTTTTATACTGGTTTAGAAGACAGTCTGCATACAACCAGTTTCATTTACATTTCCTTGCTCTAAAAGTTATGCGCATCCAATATATTCTTAAATGCATTAATTTAATGCGTAAGTAAATAAATAGAGTGTACCTGTCTCATAATCTGTTGCTAGTTCATTCCTGTAAGACAATGTATTTTTATTAGTTAATTAATGGGTAATGGTAATGTTTACCATTGCAAGAAATATTTACAGCATGTGAATGTAAGCAATAATCATTTATGTAAAGAAATTACTTAAAATAAAATCAATATCAATGACTAATCACAAGAAATAAAACAAAAAATACAATAATTTGTAAACCAATTTATTTTATATAGAAACAAAAGTCACATGACTAAATGGCACTCACATGAAAAGAAAGACAATAGAATATACTGTTATCTTCATACTATACATAAGCTGATACTTTGAAATACAGACTAAACCAAGATTACTTTTCAAATAATTACTGGCGTTTTAAAAAAAAATATATAATGAATAAAGGCAATTATTGCTGCATAATTAAGAACCAACTGAAGAATCAAAAAGCACTAAAAAATATAATTCTTATTTATAAAACCCCCAGGAAAAGTTGAGTTTTTTAAATGCACAAACAGAAATAGAAAATAGAAACACATTTTTGACAAACACCACAAAACATCTTAATAATGTGAAACAACCATACATGAAAATCTTACAATGATGTTCTGGAATCGCTAGGTCCATTTTCTTTAGCCAGAATACCTGAAAACAGATGTTCATTTTTATTTATATACATACATGTTATTGTTTTGCCTTTTTGCGTTTTGACAGACTGTCAGTAAGCTAGGCTGTTGTAGAGATGGCGGTGGCAGCATCTGTCCTGAGGAACATCGACTTTCGTGGCTGATTATGCCGATTCTCGATATACAGGAACGACAGCAGTGTAAACAGAAAAAAGGCTCGATTCGTGTGGTGTAGTCTCGCTCCTTTTGCGTCGCTTGGCTTCCATCTTTGTCATCAGAACTACCTCTGATTCATTGATACCTGTTCTCAAGATCACTCTCCATGTAACTCTCTGACCTCTGCAATCTCCTCTTATATCTTTGGATTGGTAATAAAATCGTTCATCTGACACAACCATCTCAGTATCTTGTTGCTCAAAGTCGAGAATAGGGAAGGCATCTTGGCGCGTTTCAGTATTTCTGAGTTGGTCACATCGTCCTGTCACGTTATGTTCATTATACTACTAAGACCTCGCATTTGAAAACTGCTTAACCTCCTCTCATGTCTTGAATGTGGTGTCCATGATTCTGCTCAGTATAACAGTGAGCAAGCACGCATGCTTGATATATCACGATCTTTGTATTTAGTGTCAACTTTCTGTTAGTTTTATACCCGTTATTTCAGCCTGCTGAAAGTTGTTGCCGCTTGCCATGTGCGTATCTTTTCATCGAGTGATAGTCTTGCTGTTACTATGAAACCCAAATATTTTTGAACACTTCAAGTTCATCAAGCAGATCTTCATTTAGTGTTCTTGTTTTTACTGGTGCAGTTCCAACTTGTTTTAGGACAACCTTTTTTTTTTCACGTTTCCAGTGAGTTAAACTATGTTGCAGGGATCAAACATACATTTGGCTAATGATTGTAGAGTGTCCTCAGCGATCGCCACCAGGGCTGCGTCATCAGCAAACAATAGCTTTCTGATGAGATTTTCAGTTTTTTTTTCGGATTTAGCCCTGAGCCATCGAACTTTCTGCGGACAAAGACGTCCCAAATCGTATGTTTAAAGCACAGTGCAGCGAGGCTGCGAAGACAATTTAGAATATGGTAGGAGCAAGAACGCAACCCTGCTTCACTCCGCTGTTCACTTCAAAACTGTCTGATGTATTCTAAAACAATAAATGGTGGCCGATATGCCTTCATGAAAAGAGACGATTTGTTTTAGCGCTGTTGGTGGACAGCCAATAATTTCTAGAACATTGTATAGGGATGGTCTAATCAAGCTGTCATTTTTGCCACCTATATTTCTCTTTCTTTAGAATCATAAGCGTGGTCACTTGTTCTTACTTGTCGTTCGTTCTCAAACTCCTGATACCAGGACCTAAAAAGGGATTTTCAAGTAGCAGTCATGATAATGGGATGTATCGTGTGGTAGTTTACAGCCTAAAGATCGCGATATCCGCGCCTTTTGGTCAAAAACATCCGACTTAAGCATGACATTGTTATGTATACAAATGATAGCCTTCCCTCTTCGGTCCCTTCTCTTTAGCCAGTCTGCTCTATTGTAGCCTGTTATCCAGGATCACTATTTGATGGTGGAGAAATATCTTGGTAGGTCTGTGTCGCTGACCATGACAATTGTTCTTATAATTATGACATCAATTCATTGTGTCACAATGATAGTACGACCAAATTATTCTTACCTTTCCTTCTGAGAAAAACTATAATCAGAACAACTGAAATAATGACCACTATCCCAGCAGCAATGCCTCCAATAATAGTCGCCACACCTAAATATGTGTCTTTTTCAGAGTGTAGAGATTCAGGATCTGAAAGAAAATGTATATTTGCACAACTCAGAGTCAGTGGGAAGTACAAAAACAATATCAATAAGGACTGCAGCCAATATTCGTCCATAGTAACTAAGAAACTAAGTATGAATATATATTTTTATTGGCTTAGATGTGCAGAAAGATTGGGTTAAATTCAAGTCTATACTTGATCTCCTGAAAAATGAATTCCAAGTGGTAGATTGAACCTCAAAACAAACAAAAATTGATAACTCGATCATTGCTTGTGTAAAGGATCTACAAATTCAGTTTGGAAAAAAATATGTAGATGATGGAAAATCTAATGAAATATATTTAAAATATTTGGAAATCCAACAAAAACACTTATAACATAAATAGATCGGCAAAGATTGACCCTGTAAAAAAAAAAATTGCTGAAAATATTTTTAAAAAGTCCTGGTTATGATGTTATTTATAAAAAGTGTATCTCAGATACATGCTAACAAAATTATTGTCCAAATTGAATTCTTCAACTAGTGAGAAGGGGATTATTCCAAGAGATTGAATAGATGCAGGTGCGAGCCACTTGTTCAAAAATAGCTGGAAATCAGATCCGGGCAATTACAGACCAATGAGTTTGATAAGCATACTCTGCTAAATGTTAATTTATTATCAAAGACAACATAACTATGCATTTGGACAAGTTTAATCACATCAAGAAGTCCACATGGTTTTACTAGGGGGAGATCATGCTTAACTAATCTATTATAATTCATGGATAAGGTTACCAAAATATTGGATGTTGAAGTGCCAGTAGATATTATTTATCTGGATTTTGCAAAGGCCTTTGAAATAGTGCCTTATCAGAGATTGTTTCAGAAATTGAAATCACCTGGTATAGGAGGAGGAGTTTGAAAGAAAGTGGATTAACTGGAAGAAAGAAGAAAGTAAGCACACATGAGAAGTACTCTGACTGGTGTGATGTTATAAGTGGAGTGCCCCAGGGACGAATTTTGATCTTGATATATATATATATATACATTTATCATTTAGAAAATGATAACACATACATTATTGCACAATTTTTGGATGACCACAAATTATGCAGCAGGGATTATTCTACAGCAGAGGTGGATCTATTGACATATGATTAACATCATCAACATTCTGGGCATAAGACTTAGTAGTTATGATATAAAAACAGTTTATTAACAGACAAACAAGACATTTATAAATGACTTTTTTATAATTACATTTCTTGAACTGTATTGTTTACTACTGGGATTTATGAATGCAAAGAAAGAGTACTACATAAATCAGCATGAAAATATAAATGGTGTTTGTAATAACAATTTTACATATTCAATATTTTTGATCTGTAAAGAAAGCAATCAATTTGCTTAAAACTTTAACTGAATAAAAGGTTTAAAAAACATACAAGTAAAAGGAAAACATGAACATGGTTGTAATATGACAACAGTTCTATTCATGCCGAGTAGCATTTACATTCTTCTATATTATTAAACATGGTGTGACATACGAAGAGTCAAAACGGCTTATTAGAGCTAGATACATGAACAAATGTGAAACAGAACATACTGGCTACACAAAAAACGATGCCTATTACCAGTTGAACAGAAGAGGGCAGGTCGTGGTCTTCAGACTTCGCAATGGCCACACTAGACTGAGGTACCACCTATTCAATAAATTGAAGATAGATGGAACTGACGAATGCTCGTGCGGTACTCGGAAAATGACCGCTGAACATCTGCTGCAAAACTGCTCGACATACGATGATCAGAGAAAGCAGATATGGCCATCACCAGTGGCAACACTTGACAAGCTCTATGTCAGTGTCGACAGCTTCATGATGACCGCTGCTTTTTTCGAAATAAAAAAGGCTGACGTCTGACAGCGTACGAAGAAGAAGAAGCAGAAGAAACAAGGTTTTATTTTATTGATGTCTGTTTCTCTAGATCCAATGTCATCCAGGCCTGGGAGGTTTGCATTCCTTGTTGTCTAGGTTATCTGAAGAAGGTATGAGAGGCTATGATAGATAAAAATGCAGCAGTGGTATCAGGATGCAATCACTAACAAGTAACAGTCCCTCAGAGTACAGCAACAAGGAATGATCAAAAATGTGTTAATGAACTATTACAGCAAATCTTGGAAGATAATCTGTCTGATATTACCAGATTGTCAATGTAATTTATTTGCTATGAATTATTAAATGACAACATGTGATAGCAGCTTCCTGTGTTGCAGGTCTGTCTCATTCAGTTAACTTTAAGTCGAACTTTCATTTCAGTGAAACATCAACTGTGTATATTAGCAGCTGCAAATTAGTGACAGTAAAACCACATAAATCTCTTTTATCACAGGGAGAATGAAAAACATTCTTCTGAAATATTGAAATTGTTTCAAAATACATCAGGCATGTTTTGAAACAAGAAATCCATGTTCGACTATCAATATAAAGACATAAATTACACTGATTAATGCAGAACAAAACAACTTACAACTGACAATAGGTATGTAATTTACTGTATTACTTGTCCAATTTACAATTCTTCCCTGGCAGATGAGTTCTGAAACAATATTAGATTAAAAGTACCTTTCAGCATCATGAAGGATTATACTCCCAAATATTGTAAGACATAAATTCTTTTTCTTTTTGTATCAACATTTGAATATGAACTTTCAGAAATTAGGTATTATCTGCAGAGATATCATCTCTGATATGTGTTTTTTTCCTGATTGTGTCATAGGTATTGTTTTTGTTAAGGATCGAGCAGCAGGTGTTTTCACTCTTTGACCTTTGACCACACAAAGTGTTTTATGTATCTGGTATCAGAGAAAGAAGCATTTTTCTAGCATCGATTAGTGCTGGTCCATTAAAGAGATGGTGATCAAAGGATTTGTAAGGGTGTATACTCAGCTAACAGTTTGAAGTGGGTTGTAAGTGATTGTGTTTAGGTTATTATTAAGTAATTTGTGCCGGGTTTGTCTTTGGGTGATAGAGACATCATCAATGTAATGATTTCAGCTTGATATCTTGAGCAAAGCTTCATGCAAACATCAGACATTTCATCAGGGGACCAGTCTGGGTAATCTACATAGATATTATAACTTGTACTTTTATTTTTATCCTGTTTTTCAAACAGTTTGACACTAAAGGTTTGGCATGTCTGTGGAGTTTATTCTCACTCCAGGCAGAAGTCAGAGATGTAATTTTCTAGCACTTAGGAATTCAACGGGTGCATTAGTGATGCACCTAGGTACTGTATCCAAGACAGGGTTTGCTGTGCTCATTCTCTGCCACTGATTGTCTGCTGGTTAAATAAAGTTTACCTAGGTTTTCATAAACTGACCAAAATCTCAAGTCAATTAGGTTACCATGTCTTTGAACCCTGGCTGTTGTTGTCAGAGTATGGTGAATGCTTGTTCTCTTTTACCATGCATGAACTACATCATACTGGCTCTTTCTAACCACAGAGAGCATATGCAAGCTGATTTCATTCATTTTTTCACGTAAATGTGAAGAACTGGGAATCACTAAGGCTGGCAGAAAGCATGTTGGCTAGCATTTATAATCATTCCCCTGTTCAATCAAATGTGAAGTATAGGTTATAACCGTAGGTGGTCCTTTTATAGGAAGCCAGTATCTGAGCTTTTGCAATGCATGATTATAATGGCAATGTTTTTTACATAGTGAGATTGTCAGCCACATGCACAACTATCTTCAGTACCCTATTATAACATGCTTGGAAGGTGACGGTAGTTATATTATTTTCATCCGGAATACCACTCAGGTGATTCAGTTTTTTGTTGTTGTTGATCTTTGCTTCTCTAGATCCAATGTCATCCAGACCTGGGGGTGTACATTCCCAGTTATCAAGCCTGCCATGAGAACGATATGGGCATGGGTAGTAATACTAGATAAGAAGGCTAACGCAGCAGTGGTCTCATGAAATATCCCTAGTTAAAGATGATAACACAACGTCTCAATAGATATCGCTAGATAAGGAGGCTAATACAACAGTTGTTTCATAGGATATCCCTAGTTAAGGATGTTAACACAGCAGTTATCTCACGATATCACTAGATCTAGAGGCTAAACAATGGTTGTATCAAAAGGTATCAGTAGATAGGAAAGCTAACACAACAGTTGTCTCAAAATATCACTAGATCTAGAGACTAAACAATGGTTGTATCAAAATATATCACTAGATCTAGACCCTAGATCTAGCTGAAAAGACACAATTAATGACCAACAACGCCGAGTGCATCAACAGTATGATAATAGCTAATGACCAGAACCTCGAAGTGGTTAACTGTTTTAAAATGTATGGGTTCAATTTCCATTGACGAAGGATCAAAATGTGAGGTGTTGGTTAGAATAGCACATACAATAACGGCGCTTGCATGGCTTAACACATCTGGAAAGTTAAACGGTTTGCACTTTGCACAAAAATCAGATTAATGCGTACATTGGTCCTGTCAATATGCCTCTGTGTTTGTGAAACATGGATGGTTACAGCTGACCATTAGCGAAGGATACAAGTCTTGGAGATTATATGTTTTCGTAGACATTTAAACGTCACAAACAGAGATTGAGTTACAAAGGAGGAAATACGAGATAATATTGCAACATCAATAGGACCTTTTGAAGACCTCTTTGCAACTGTCAAAAGAAGGAAACTCGCTTGGTACAGTCACATATCAAGGTAAAATGGTCTTGCAAATACGATCTTGCAAGGAAATGTGCAAGGCAGACGACGCAGCGGCTGTCTCAAAAAGAGGTAGGAAGACAACATAAAAGAATGGACCAATCTCCTACCAGAAGAGTCACAAGCACCGGCCGCTGGCAGAGAAGGGTGGCATGGGTTGTGAGGATGTCTTCAGGTGCCTGACCTGCGAGACTAACACAACAGTGGTATCAAGAGACATTACTAGAAAAAAAAGTTAGCAGAACAGTGCTCTCGAGATATATCACTAGACAAAGAGGTTAACACAACATAAGTATTAAGAGGTATCACTAGATTAAGAGGTTTACTCATCAGTATTGTCCAAAGATATCACTAACGTTAGAGACTAACACAACAGTGGTATTACGAGACATCACTAGATTTAGAAGCTAACACAACAGTGGTATCAAGATATATCACTAGATCTAGAGGAGATCACAGAAATGATATCAAAAGATATCACTGTATATATAGAGTGTAAGACAGCGATGGTATCAACACATATCACTCGATCCAGAACTTAATACAGTTGTGGTATTTAAACATATCGCTAGATTATGATTATAATACACCACTGGTATCTAAAGATATCGCTAGATCAAGAACTTAATACATCCGAGGTATTCACAGACATCGCTAGATCCAAAGTTTAATACAGCAGTGGTATCAAGAGCCATTACTAGATAGGGAACTTAATACAGCAGTGGTATCAAGAGCCATCACTAGTTAGGGAACTTAATACAGCAGTGGTATCAAGAGATATCACTAGTTAGGGAACTTAATACAGCAGTGGTAGCAAGAGACATCACTAGTTAGGGAACTTAATACAGCAGTGGTATCAAGAGACATCACTAGTTAGGGAACTTAATACAGCAGTGGTATCCACATATATCGCTAGATTCCGAAGTTAACACAGAAGTGACATCCAAAGAAATCGCTAAATAACGAGGCTAACACAGCAGTGGTATCAAGAGCTAACACTAGATCAAGTTGTAGCAAAGATGACCTACATAGGTACACCGTCTACCCTACCTCCATTACAGTATACACATTCTTTGAAGCCGACTTGGTCTCGTCGTGCTATGTCAATCTGCACAGCTTTAATAATAAATTATTAAAATTATCAGCCAAATGTATAGAAGTAAGATAACGCATTTATACATGCTTTATAATCATTAAAAGAATCTTTTAAATAGTCCAGCATGATAAACTAATTGTACATTTTTTAAATGTAGGTATGGAAAGAAATGATACAATAGTACCCAGTAGCCTGTACTGAGAGCAAACCGTCACTGCAAGATCTGGCAGGTCTCACTCCCCATGTGTAGATTTAAAAAGAGCAGTTCTACAACTAAAAGGATATGCAATGTACACTAGACTATGTCAAATTAACACAGAATACATTTGTTTTCAATAAATAGAGGAAATACTTGGACCCATTATCGGCGGAGTATAAATAAATAATCTCAGGAATGTGGATGACAAAACGCTTAGCTAAAAAAAAAAAAAGCTACGGAAATTTGTGATTCAAGTACAGAAAACCGCCAGTTATATGGATCGGACATTAACAATGATAAAATGTGAGAACTATGATGTTTGGTAAAAATAAAAAGATCAGTCCCACGTCAACAATTGCAGCGAAGGATGTAGATAACTCTTCATGCACTAAGCTGCAGCATATGTGAGGTGGGGGAGGGGGGGCAGTTCTCTTCCTTGCATCTTTGACCTTCCCCAACTGAAACGACATGTACCCATTCACAGCTTGGTCAAATGGTTTAGTGGTCGTAATAGACAGGAACCATGTCCCGGATATTTGTTCTGCACCCATGAACTTGAACCCATGGCATACTGAAATCCCAGTCAGTAAGCCATCTCACTGTGACTTGGATAATTATTGCAGTAGGCAAGAAACATGCTCTACAGATACATATTGAAGATCAAACACCGACACAGATAAAGTGCATTTATTATCTTCGTAAACATAGTAAAGGAGCATGGGAGATGCAAATTAGAAATCAAGAAGAGAATAGTAATGACTAAATCTGACTTCACCAACAAGAGTCATATGTTGACATGAAAACAAATGATCAGTTCTTATGTATATTCGTCGGACGGCACGAGACGAGAAAGTGAGGATTAACAAGTAGCGTAGTTAATAGTTACTATAAATAGCGCTAACAAAATAAATTATGCCATCATCGTCTGCGATTGATGGCGGCCATTGCTTTTGACATTTCTATATGGTATTGAAACATGGAATAAAGAGCTTTAGTTCGATGTATTTCTTATTGACCCAATAATGCAATACTCTATTTTGATTCAGCCATGTACAATTCTATAAGTACATTCTAGGCTTCTGGTGAAAACATAAAAAGATACTCCATTTCTGTCCGTTGCAATTTTTTCATTGCATGAACTGAGAATATGACTGTTTCTCCGGTTGCTAGTTGTGCCTTATCTGACTGTGGCCATATTGTCTCCCCAAATTAAGAAAGCTTATGTTATAATGTTTAATCTCTATAGAAATTTGAGTGGTCTTCCTTGCTTTCCACAACGCACCACCTTTATACTAGTTTAAACGTCTCTGCAGAGTCTGTATACAACCAGTTTTTAATTTACATTTCCTACGCGCTTCCAATCTATTCTTAAACGCATTAATTGTCCCTGCCCCCACTACTTCCTGTGGAAAGGTATTCCAATCTGACTAAAAAAATACATTTCCTAATATCTAATCTGCATCTTTCTTTAGTTAATGTATAACTTTCCCATCATTATTTTGCATGTAGTTTTTTTTTTTTTAATTGTATAATTCATATTGGACCTACCCATGTGGATGACTACAATTATCTACATTACACTCTATTTATCATCTCTCAGACATGTCATGCATTTTATATAAATCCGATCTCAATATATCTACCTCTGCTTTAGATGAGGAACGTTTGCATAATTATGTGTCACATGCGAATTACGCAATCATGGATCCAATATCAATTCACAGATGATTTTCTCATCTGGAAAACAGAAACATACAAAAGACTGGCCAAAACAAAGTTAAACAGAGCCCTGGCGACAATAAATGTGTACTGTAGTCTTTGGAAATTGCAAAAAAAACACATACAGCTGATTCACAGTTTTCACCAGAGACATAACATAAAACATAAAAGCGTACCAACTCAAACCCGATGAACATGAGATTAATGTCGGTCGTACTTATGAGTCTAGCTTGACAGACAACTATTGATCAACGCTTTTGCACACACATTGAAAAACAAGGTCAGCACACTTCGGAAGTTGGTCAAACAACTGACAATCACGACCTGGGGAGCAGAAAAGTGGAATCTAAAGCAGCTTCACATGGTGTCGGCCAGTTATGAACTACAACCCTCACTGCAAACCACAATGAGCAAAACTACCCATATGAATTTGGAGCAAAACTAGCAAAACCATTGGCTATATTATGTTCTCAATCACTTGGTAAAGGAATTGTTCCAAGAGATTGATAAGATGCAGGAGTGATCTCATTATTCAAAAAGGGAAATAAATCAGATCCAGCAAATTATAGACCGGTGAGTTTAACAAGGATAGTCTGTAAAATGTTAGATTCAATAATCAAGGACAACATTGTAATACATCTAGAAAAATGTAATCTAATCAGAAATAGTCAGCATGTGTTTACTAGATGGATATCGTGCTTAACAAATATATTGAAATTCATGGAGGAGGTTACTACAATAATAAATAAGGGGAAACCAGGGGATGTTATTTATCTAGATTTTGTAAAGTGGCTTGATAGAGTACCTCATCGAAGATTAATGGATTAGGCGATGAGGTTGCCCAATGGATTGACAATTTGTTAACGGGAAGAAGGTGGAGAATGGGCATAAATAAGGAGTAATCTCAGCGGTGTGAAGTAAAATGTGAAGTCCCGCAGGGCTCGGTTTTGGGACCAATGTTGTTCTTGATATGTATATATAAATGATTTGGACATTTATACAGGATACGTTAATGAAACAGTTTCGGATGTCACAAAACTATGTAAGAGTGTATCCTTTATCGCAGATGTGTTAATATTGATGTCGGATTTAGATAACATTCTAGACTCGTGAGATGACAAATTGAGTTTAATAGAGATAAATGTAAAGTTATTGACTTTCGTAGATCCAATATGGAACACAATTACAAAATGGGCGAAAACAATATTAGAGTGATAGATAAAGAAATGAAAAAGGGTTTATAATAGAGCATACAGGTAAAGTGGGTGAGCAAGTTCAGGTAGCAGTGAATAAGGCAAATGCAATGTTAGGTATGAGAAACATAAATATTAAACATGGGAGTAAGGAGGTGATAGTCAAACTGTATAAAGCATTAATTAGAACCAGATTTGAGTAATGCGTACAGGTGTGGAGTCATTTTCATAGAGGATATATACGTACGCTGGAAATGTTACAAAGAAGAGCGACACAACTGATAGTGGGATTTACGAATTACAGTTACCAAGGAACGCTTAGAAAAACTGGCGTACAGTGCCTAGAAAAGAGAAGAATTCGAGTTGACAATACAAGTGTAAAAGAAAATCACAGGTAAGGTTATATTAGACTATAACAAATGTTATAAAAATGCAACTATCAACAAGACCAAGAGGGCACAGCTTCAAATTAGCTAAAGAAACGTCCATATTGGATATTAGGAAATCTTTTTATTCAGAGAGTAGTGAATGCTTTAAATCCATTGCCCCGGTAGGCAGTGGAGGCAAAGACAATTAATGCATTTAAGAAAATATTGGATGCAAATAGATTTTAGAGCTGGTTAATGCAAATGTAACTGGTTGCCTAAATACTCGTATGAGTATTCTAAACCAGTATAAAGACGCCAAGTTAAGTTAATAGGCAGCTATCCTAACATTATGATTCATGTATATACAGACAGCTCTGCTTTAAAATGCACTATAGATGCTGAGCTTGGAATCTTAATAAAGAACCCAAATGGCGATACATTCTAACTATGTAAACCATGGGGAGAATATTGTAATAATCACAGAGCAGAAATAACAGCAATTAACACCACCATCCCGAAAATGCTCTATTAGTTCCAGAAAAGAATGTAAAAACCATATCCGGTCTCTACTTGTTAAATAATAAAGTTACAAACACTAGAGACAGAACCTACAACCTAACAACAAAGAAGTTGCAACACTGGATGAGGCAATTGATATGACTCAAACAAAACACAACACCATTGTCCAGTGGATTTCAAGACATATATATATTTCAGGCAATGAAAAATCAGACAAACTAGGAACAAGCATTATTCAGAAAAACTTACAGACAGCAACGCAAATAATTCAAAAAGCATTGGTTAACCAATGGACGACATGGTCTACTGGACGTGCCATGTATAAAGAAATGACACATCCAAACTAAAATGACAACATCAACAAACTTCACCACATAGAGCATGATCTTCCAACTTAGGACAGAACACATTAAACTTAACAAAAAAATATTAAACAAGTTAGACCCTTAACATACGCCTAACTGCCGCAACTGCACACACACATATGAGATAGTTCAACATGCGCTGTTCACTTGCCCCGGACTCACCACAGACGGAGAAAAGTTATTGCAGAGCACCCCAACAATCACCAACACCTTATACAGCTCCGATCACTAACTACAAACCCCTTGCAAATTTTAACGCTTGGCATTGACTGCGAAAGAGCGAACAACTCGGGAAACCTAGATAAACAACAAAAACATAAAACGCAAACTGATAAATGATAATGTGCAGTGTATTGATGCTATCATATGAACTGTTCAATTGGTCCTACGAAGTGAGATATTTAATGTGGGCATCTCGTCTCGAATGAGAAGGCAGTTGCCTGTCTTCCAGTTTCCGCAAAAACAAAAGCTGTGAAAGTATACAAAATGTCACTCTCACCTGTCATGTTCCTGCTAGCAGTAAAGGTATATGTAGTATAACCAAATCCTGAACTAAGTGACCCTGACCCTTGACTGAAACTTGTGTCAGCAGGTAAGAACTTGTTTGCTGTTTCTCTGCAAGTACAGCTGATTTGTCTACCCTCTTGAACAAAACCTTCTGGACAAGACTCCAGTTTAACTATTGGATAATCTGGAAAGATATAAAGGTAATAAAGGATAGTTTCCTTCTTTAAATGACATTAACGCAAGCAAATCCAAAATGCTAAGATATCTTAAGATCAAAAGGGTGTAGGACAGAATCGAAATCTGCAACCTAAATACAAAATATGTCTCCAGATATAGAATGACTATGATCAGCATCGAACGCAGAACTAATCAAAGCAGCATCATAAAGTGCCATAAACTATGCAACACATGAGATGACTTTTAAAGTACTACAAAGGGACGACAGCACAATCATAACTTACAGACATATTATCGAAGCAAAATTTACCCAGTATTATACTGACCTCTTTTCATCAAAGGCTGACATCCCAACACAATGTGTAGCTACTTCAGCCCCTTAAAACGATTTCACATGATGAAATCATGGACACCATTAAGCAGACACAACCAGGCACTCGTTCTGATGGAATAACTTCAGACGCCCTTAAAGCAGGGGAAGAACCGCTAGCAGTTCTTCCGACAAAGCTGTTTAATACATGTCTCCATGAATTACAAATTCCTGACCAGTGGAAGTCTTTAAAGACTGTTCTCATGTTCTCACGTGCTCATGTTCTCATGTTCCCATGCACAAAAAAGGAGATACTGAAAAACTGTGGGCTCTACCGTCCAATTTGCCTGTTACCAAAAATGTACACGATATTCACTAGAGACATTGCCAACAGACAACGCGTTGAGAAATCTAGAGAAGAAGCCTGATTCAGTAATGGGTTTTCCATCATTGACTACCTCCACACAATCAATCTACTGATGGAGAGAAAACGTGAACTGCACTTAAACGTATGTCTTGCTTGTATCGATTATAAGAAAGCATTTGGTAGTATCGAGACCAATTTTGTGGTAAATGCCCTCAGAAACCATAGTATCTTTGAAACATATATCGGACTAATTGAGTAAACTAACAGGCTGCAATACAGCCATCATGCTATACCACCAAACAGTACAGTATATATTTTGAATCACTTTGAGTGCTTCTCTCTTATAGACATCTCTTTTTCAGAGTCTTTTCTTCTAACTATAATTCCAGAAACACACTATCAATGTTTTCGCTTTTTTTTGTGTATCATTTACATCATGTGCATATCCCCTTTTCAGTAAGGACCCCACACCTGCACACAATTCTCCAATCAAGGTCTAACTAATGCGTGATACAGTTTGACTATCATTTTCTTGCTTCTGTGTTTAATACTAATTGTTATCATACCGACTATTGCATTTTCCTTTTTACTGTTACCTGGACTCGGTCACTCACCTTACCTGTATGATCTGTTATAAGATATAGTTCCTTTTCAACTCTAGTGCATGATTCCTCTGTCATTTCTAGTACATGCGTTCTATAAGTAAATCAACTTTAGTACAGTCTTACTCTAAGTAAGTAAACTCTAGTACAGGCTTCTTCTAAGTGAGTCAACCCTAGTACAGGCTTCCTCTAAGTTAGTCAACTCTAGTACATGTTTCCTCTAAATAAACTCTAATACAGGTTTCCTCAAAGTTAGTCAACTCTAGTACAGGCTTCCTATAAGTTAGTCAACTCTAGTACATACTTCCTCTAAGTAAGTAAACTCTAATGCACATATCCTTTAAGTAAGTCCTCTATTACAGACAACATATAAGTAGGTCAACTCTATTACGTACATCCTCTATGTAGGTCAACTATAATAGCCATCCTCTAAGTAAGTGAATTCTATTACACACATCCTCTAAGTAAGTGAATTCTATTACACACATCCTCTAAGTAAGTGAATTATATTTCATACATCCTCTAAGTAAGTGAATTATATTACATACATCCCCAAAGTAAGTGAATTCTATTACATACATCCTCTAAGTAAGTCAACTCTAGTAATGGCAAATGGATGGGGTGGCCAACAAGCAGCGAAGGGTACCAATCATTGTTAATTTTTGCAAGAAACTATTTTGCTACAATACACTAATAATTCCTGAATATTTAAGACCCATACCAAATCTCTATATGCTAGAATGGGGACTGTAATGCGAAATACAACCAGTATAATACCGAATTCAAATCGTGGAACTATTCATACCTTTGAGACTGATGCAAATATCTTCCTACAAAGGCGAGAGCAGATGCATTATAATAAAGAAAACTGGACCATAGTTAGCGAGAAACTGTACATCTATTCTCGAGCTGAATTTGTGCGACCTGATTTTCATCATGAGACATTGAGGTATCAGAGTGAACTTATGATAAGGCGAGACGAAAACGCAGTTTATATGTGCACGCACATACGTTGATATTGCAGCTTGTTGTATTTCATGTGTGTACTTACACTTGTCAAAATTATAGATACATGATGAGATGACATTTTAATAGTTATTATTAAGTTGTAACAGAAAGGTTAGCCATGGACTACAATGCTGATGTTAGTATAATAAATGGGGCATATGTTTATTAAGATAGTGGTAATTCAAGAGTTTACAAAACGTATGTTAAAATACTCGATAATTTATGTGTGTACCTTTGGCAATACCCAAGTGACAACCATTCAGAAAATTCAACAGGTTTTATGACCATGCCATTATCATCACACAGTTAAGGACGGGTACATTCCTTTCAAAATGGAAGAAGCAGCGGCGGAGAGCCCACATTCTGGTAGGCACTCAAAAAACCGGAATGATGATGTAATTGACCATGTACGGAACCTGGTCTTACAGAACCGTCGTGTCACCATCCGAGAACTTGCGAATAGGGTGGACATAAGCTTTCGTTTAGTGCACTCTTTTGTAAGCAAAGATGTGGCTATGCAGAGAGTGTCTGCAACATTCATGTCGAAGCTGCTAACGATGGAGCAGGCACAACTTCGTCGGGAAGTCTCACATGACGTGTTGGATTACGTAAATGGCAACACCGACTACCTGAACACTGTGATCATCGGTAAATAGTCATATGTTTGTGTGTATGTAGCAGCGTAGGCTTTTAGCTGAGTAGTTATCTTATCAAAGATATCCTGGCTCGTCAGACTAAATTAAGCTGTATTGATATCCTAAGTCATGGTACCGAATTATGTATGTAGTACGGTGCTTTTACTTAATGCTTTACTTCTCACAACATAGACTGTAAGACGGTAACTTTAACCAGTTACACATATCATTAGCTCTTTCTTTTTTGCCAGACGATAGTAATTGTGCTTTTCAAAAAAAAAAGGTAAGAAACTATAGTCCATTACGGTACCGAATGTGACTCGTAAGACCAATCCGAGCAGAGAAGCATCTTCCACAATGTATGTAAGAAAAGTCAAAAAGTCAAGATCGTTTGCGGCATCTCATGCTGTGATGTTTTTCTCAAAATCTAATTGTTTATCCTATCAGAATCATTCTCTCCTGCGTCTGTATTAAATGCTTAATCATGCCCCTCAACATAACACGATCCATGGTGTCCTGTTCATATGATTCCAAATCGATGCCTGCGTCATGCATATGTCGCTTGCATACATCCTTGTACCGAAGTAGTGGCCGGCACTGAGACCTTTTCCCCAACTGTAAATTCATAAAGATACGATATTTTGATATTATGACAGTATCCATCCTCCGAATGTGTCCCGGTCATCGAAGCCTTCGATGACAGCATGGGATCGATTGCGGCAGTGCCAGTTCTCTCCGACACCTCGGCTTTGGTAATCTTGTCTTGCCATCAAACCTGCAGGATTCTATGCAGGCATCTCATGTGATAGCTGTTTAGCCTCCTCTCAGTGTGCATGCAAGTAGACATGTCTCACTGTCATAAAGAGAAGGGCTGAGGACATATGTCTGGTAAATTAATACTTTAGTTTTAACAGTGAGCTTCTTGTTCTCCCAGACCCATTTGTTAATCTGCTCATTTGTGTTGCTACCTGCAGAATACACTAAAAAATACCGTAAATCATTTAGATAGAACAGTACAATTAAGTCGCATGAATAATGGTTTACTTTACTTTACTTTAATGTAAACAACCGAAAATAACGTATAAACTAACTAACCTTAACATGTATTTACTAGACTAACACAGAAGATCCAAGCATGTGAGCTGCTGATATTACTTCTGTAAATTATATAAAACCTAGATTATGTGCCTCTTCTAACATACATATTAATCTTAGTCGGATCCAATAGTATTACACATCACTTGTTATATATAAATTATCGCCTGTCGCGTACAATGTAATCTGCGTTGGTGATGATTTTCCTTTCAGGGTTGCTCCTTTAAACTATAAAACGTATCAACATAGTCTACCGATTGAGTTATATTTCATTTACAGCGGTTGGCATCTCTCAGCGGGTTGAGACATTCCCGTTTGGTGCCTGTGTTACACCTGTATCGAACAATTTCGTTCTCTGGAGGCACACGTGATGCAGCTCTCCTTTTCCGAACACACTTACCATCGATATCTCCGTCCCTAGGATGTGGAATATCCAATCGAACCAAACTCTCGTACCACAGGGATCTCTGTCCTTGAGATTCATGGAATCCCCAATCGAATGCAATTCTTGTACCATCGTGATCTCCGTCTCTAGAATTCTTCGAATCAAAAATAGTGCCACTGTGATCGTGGAAGGGCCAACGTTCTTCTAACATGGATGACCAGTGGTCCTCTTCAGTTGGCTAGTTAACCGTTACTCCCATTTAGTCCCACCCAATCTAGAGTCCCATTGGTTGTACTAACCATAGGTCATTGTCGCTTTACTGTCACTGCCTGGTGTGTGCGTTGTTATGTTCAATCGAACGTCTTCCACTTAGGCTCGATACTATAATTTGACAAACCAACACCCACCCCCAAACTAACCAATTTGTGTCGTGACTATTCACCTCTCACTTTGTACTATGCAAACATGTGGGTTCAGGACCGGCGTTTGACCGCTGCTCGTCAAACAACATGCAGGCAACCTTTGTTTCTTAGAATCTCCAGCCCTATCTATCCCTGCCTTAAAAGCTCATGCTCTAGCTGGAACTATCACACGTACGACCCGAAAACCAACCTGCAGTCGTCAGAGACATTTATTATCCACAAAGCCGAAACAAGCGAGGCAGGTGTGCATCAATGGCACTGCCTATTTTTTGCATCTGTCACAGAAATAGTTGGCCAAACACAACATTTCTCTAGTTTGTCAGGCTTCATATTGTCCCACAATGGTTCATTTCGATTTGTGGCTGCTCCCCAAGCTGAAAACTCAGCTGAAAGGTACCATATGTGAAATGCGATGACCAAGCTGCACTTTTTTTCTCTGATTCCCCAAAAAAGGCTTTCCTGAAATTCTCCTAATGATGGTGAGACAGCTGGGAGAAGTGTGTCGAGTCCCAAGGAGAGTATTTTGAAAGTTATTAGGGTTTCAAACCTCCAAATGAGTAATGAAATGTGTTCCGGTGTTAAGGTCGGCCAATTTTTGAACACACCTCGTACATACTACCCTATTGTCACTAGTAACGTTATCGTAATAATGCTATTCAACTAACAAAATAAATGTTATGGTCATTATATGTATATACGTGGAAAAAAGCTACATGAACAATCTTTAAATACATAAAAGTACAGGTGAAGATTTAAAATAGGAAGTAAAATGTATATTATATGCACTCAGAAACAACTAACTAAAAACACAAACAGAGAAAGAATAAACTATAGAGTGTAAAGGCAATAGAGAAATGTCATGAGGAAAACATATATATATAAAATACATCAAAGAAATCAAAGCATCGTGGACAGAAAAGTGTGCCCCAACATAGAAGAAAATGGTAATAAACAATAGTTGATGTAATAGTTATTCACAAGTGATACAAAATCATGTACGCCGATACTGGTTACCTCCTTTAGAAGATGTACAAGTGAACTTGTACAATCTGATATAATGTGTCACTAACTACTTACTTATGTTTACTGGCAATGTGAGGCTGCTGTTAACTCCATAGACTGTGTCACTATCTTTCCCAGTCACATTTGGGTATACCCTGACTCTAAACGCATGTGATCCAAGACCCAAGGTCGGGGCTGGTAGTGTCACACTACAAGTTACATAAAAGTAATCAGCCTGTCCTTGGTGCATAGAAGCGCTATGGTAGAGAACATTTCGCAGTATATCCATTTCTGTGCTGCCCTAAAATTATAGAAAGTTGTGTTGCCTGTAATGAATAGTCAGATGATACAATTACATGAATACAACATATACTCCGTCAATAATTATTTTTTTATGTTTCACTTAATCACATTCAATATACCACCTGAAGAAGCTTTCGAAACTAAGGTCTCAGCTTAACTGACACCAACCCTAGAATGATCAGCACCATGGATCAACGTAATCATATTGAATGACTTGAGCTAATAATGTATGTTATTCACTCATGATGCAGCCATATAACGTTTAACTCCACAAACCAAGGACTAGAGCATAACATAATGACTAACATGATCAATACGGTTGTAAATAGCCACCTCAGAAAAGTAACTGACTCAACCTGTTCTCATAATGTAGGCTGTTGTCAGGTATGTCTTGCTCCATTTGGCAATGACCATGCCTCTCTAGCAAATATACCCTATTCTAATTTCTAATTACACAGTATAGATATATATGAAAGCATGCCACCATTTTAATCTAGAATATCATCTTTTATCAGCTGTTTGGCTTCGGCTTGGCATTGTTCGTTCTCAATCTCCCCTGAAAGGGCTTAAGTAGCAAAATGTAGTCCAGAGAACGGAATGCATTGTGTCGTAGTTTACAGCTTGACAACACATCCGACTTCAGCAAGCATTTTGTGAGTACCGGGCTAGCATTCCCTCTTCCATCCTTTCTCCTTAGCAGTCTGCTCTTTTGCAGCCTGTTATCCAGGATCACCGCATGGAGGCGTAGACGGGTCTTGGCAGCTCTGGTTCGCCGGCCCTGACTCTAGCATTCAGCTTTGGGTCACTGACCGCTGCAGATCATGCGCTGCTCAGCATATTGATCCCTTACTAGCTGTTTAACTTCAAGTCCCGCTTCCCTAATGTACCCCTCTCTGCATTCCCTGTCGAGGTCAATGATGACTATGCGGTAGCGTTGTAATTGTATTGTTATTGTGGATATATTCATCCCCTTCAATTAGTCGCAACTGTAGCCACATGTAAAATTATCATATCTGCTTGTGCTATCCAGTATACCCATCAACTGATATCAAATCGTTAATATCTACAGCGTACTTGTACATCGATGTATATGTTAACATGGATTTGCATTTGACGTAAGCCAGTAAATATCTGAACTTTAACGAGTTAAAGGTGTATCTCATCTTCATAATGTGGTTATGTCTTGTGCAGCTAAAGACCAGTTAGATTCATTTATTCTGGTTACATTTCAACATTTTAAACCACGACTTTGGTAGTGTAAGGTATCTGGTTTATAATCGACAACTGACAAAACCAACGTATGGGATAGAACGTAAAGTGGCCACTACTTTAGTTTTGCAGCTGTACTTGTCATGATTGTTGCCATATGTCTATGTGGTTCTATAGCACAATGCTTTACAAACAGTGTGAAGTTTGCATCCCTCTAACAAATAGCACATGTTACTATATAACATACGTTTATTAATGATCATTAAAACCTTACAGTTTCAATGCACCAAAACAATAGTCCAAGCGATGAACCTACATTATGAAACAAAATGCCCCACCAAATGTCGGGATATTTCAACAATGCTAAGAGTTAACAGATGAAGACCATTGCAGACAGTTGACCTTAGTGAACCAGCTTCATATTATAACAAATGGAATCCTGGTAAATAATATTGGATATTTGCATGTCTGTAGGACTTATATTGTATCAGTTTATAATTAACGCAGTTATGTGTTGTTTTTTTAACGATGGGTGATGTGTGAAATCATATAAAAAGCCAAGTACA